>JABUQX010091065.1:0-40000 GCA_015478945.1 Trachelipus rathkii
ATGGATATGATGAGAGAAAGCTTAGCAGAAAGGAATGGAAGTTCTGCTCATCCCATCATACGATTACAGACCCAGACTGAATCGGCCAAAGCCCAAGCGTCACCAGAAGTCAAAGCAGTTATTACCCATTATCTTAGCATTAGAGCAACACAAGTCCCTCAATCGCCCGATCAATTTAGTTGCTCATACAAAAAACGCATAGGGGATTAGAGCAGTTGGAAGAAAGGTATGCGAAAATTAAAGATATAAAGGTTGTGGACAGAATTTTATGAGTTAGAAGGCGAAGGTAGGTTTATTATATCAGTAGAAGGACTAGTTGAACATAAGATCAAGTGTGTCTCTCAAAGATATTTGGCTTGAACATCCGAAATGCAGTGGTGGGTTCTTTAATTAGATGCTCCAGACAGTTTGAGAATTCTAAATGGATGCCGCCTATACTTCCCAATACCTACGATATCAGAGTATATAAGAAGAGCCTCAACCTTTCAAGTGTTATGTACATTGAAAATCCACCCTAAATTAGAAAGGACCTCCAATTTATTGTGGATGAGAAAATATACAGTCTAACGTTGAGTAAGTTAGTAAGATATTCAAAAAAGACTGAAAATTTTTGTTGTGCATCAAGAGTTACATTATCCTGAAGCATAGAGATTATTTGTTAGAGTAGAGAGAAAAAAAAGATATTTAAGCCACGAGGACATCTAATAAGGAATTCTGAGATTCTCGAGACAGTTGTTACAGAATGTTTTAGATCATCTACTATTGATCCTCCCTTGTAACTCCACCTCTTCATGACGGATATTATAGTTGAAAAATAAGTTCTAGTTGGAGTATATTAAACGAAATAGAGGATGAATTCTTAAACCTTCTGATTCTCAGAAAAGAGCAAAAAGTTAGGGTTAGGAACTATATGTACGATTTGGCATATTCAACGGTATGGCAGGGATTAGAAGATGTAAAGCCACATCGGGAGATGTCTGGGATAATAGTTGATAGAAATTCCATCGCATGTTGGCAAATCTTGGCCTAATCAATACGCACACACAACCACAACAAAACTACAAAACAACAGAAAAAATACAATAATTATCATCGAAACAAACAAAAACTAAAATAAAATAAGAAATACAGAGGTAAAAAATATAACTTTCCCGATGTATAAACTAATTTAAATTTATAAAATAAAATAAAGCACAAAACAAAACCGCAATTTAAATAACGAGTTTGCCAAAGATTTTTACAAAAATGGTATTTATTTATTCAATATTACATTGTAATTCCCATTCAATAAACTTTATGTAGATATAAAAACAGCCACATATCCTCTCTAGCTCCTATTATTATAATTATATAATGTTTTTCAATTATATCATTAAAATATAACATAAATATTTTTAAGTTATATAAATTTTTATCTATTACGGTCCGTTTTTCCATGGTGGTGTTCTTTTTATTACTTCCTTAATAATATACATTTATATTGTTATAAAAATATTTTATATATAAAATTTATTATTATATAGGAAGATTTAAAATATTATATTATATATTTATATTTATATTATAATATTAATATATAACTATTAATATATAAGTATATAAGAATAAAAATTAAAGATATATTTACTAAACATAACTATTAAAATAGTTAAATAGTAAATGATAGTTAATAAGAGTAACAATTAAAAATATTGATGCTTGATATTATATTTATTAAAATATCAATATAAAAGCTTAAGATAAATTAAAAATAATAGTAAACAATTAATTAATTATATTGAATTAATTATATTTTTCATTGTTTTAGTAGTGTATTATGAGTCGTATAATTAATCAACTACAGCTGGTTTGCTTATATTAAAAAAAATTTATTTTAGAAAATAATTATTAATTGTATTCTTTCATAGTAAACAACATAATTTTCTACAAAAGATTTCCTCTCTGGTTGGAACAAATAAAATCCCTCATTTATTTTATATATTTTAATAATAAATAATATATTAATTAAATGGCATTATCTAAATAAATCAATTACCGCTTTTGTACTATTATAATATAATCATATATAACATTATTTTCAAACTATATACCATCTATATTAAAATCTAGAAGTAAAACACTCTCCCAAAAGAAGCCTGAGTTTAAGATAAAAAAAAAAATTTCTTTTTTAATAAGCTTCATCACCCCCAAATAATAATTGGATCCCAACTGTCTTCAGAAAACACTTTGCTCTAATACCTTTTTGATCATTTTTGTATCTCTACTTTAAAAGTTGGCTTTTGCGTTTTCTTGTAGGTAGTTCCAAAATTACTACATCTTTTCTTAATGTAAAGCCTAATAATGTCATATTTTAGTTAAATTCTGTAAAATTATTAGGAACAAGTTATGGAATATGATCCACTACCAGCTCCAGTGGTCCCACCCCAAACGGGTATTATAGTAGGCTCAACTTTGCAGGTGCGAGATTACACTAGATGGCTGCTATTATTTTCATTTTGTATTGACTCAACCACTCGCTGTGTATATTGTCATGTGCGAATATAGTAGGAATTCCACATCACCGAACAAATCTGTAGGAGTTAGATATCACGAGGATTTAGATCCTCAGCTAGAACTCACTTGCATATAATATTAGGAACTCTGATAAGTTGCCTGTTTTAGTCTTAATGATACGGTTATTAGCGAAACATATTAATAAGTCGCTAAACTGCTCACGTATTGCATTAATCATATATTAACTCTCAAGCCTTTACTATTGTTTCTAAAGACGTTACTTTGGAAATCCTCTATTGTGTCTCTTAGTTACCACAAATATGTGACGGTGGATCTGTCATATTAGAAAGGCATAGAGATTGTCCTCAGTCGTATGAATGATTAAAAAGAATTTTCATTGTATGCGAGAGTAGAGCGGAAATCTTCCAGGTTTTACTTTTATGAAAAAAGAAGCCTGATACTTCAGGTCTTTTTCCAGAGGTTCCTCCTCATCATCTTTCATTTGAAGCTTGCCAACCTATTGCGCTGCTTACTTCAGGAGGTTTAAACAATGTCATTCATTTCACAAAGAAACTGAGGGCCACTTGCTCCTCAGACAAAAAACCAGTGAAATGCTTGTTTATATAAACATGATTTGTTTGAATGATAGCTTCTGAAAGTCATTTCTGGTCTATTTTTCGGGAAATAAAGCTGTTAAGCAGGGATGCGCCTTATGATAAAGCATTAATCCACGTCAGAGGAGAGCTTCTACTGATAATTGTTGCGGCTGTAAACCCCATGCCTACAATAAGCAGAAATATTACTTAGAATATAATTTCAAAAAATGCAAGATCCTTAGAGACCCGTCTGTAATTCTCGAGGCTTTTGAGTTTGAAACATTGTTTATCCTGTACAATAAATTAAAATTATTTGAAAGATATTTAAACAGATGAGAGTTAGTATACTCCGATACCAACGTGATTGCCAAACCTCTATGTTCCTGGAGGACCCTTAATTTTAGACACCACAGATGGAAAGCAATCTTCCCAAGAATAATCATCTCAATTTGTTGAACAAAACTACACAGAGTTTCTAATATACGCATTTTGCAGAAATTAAGTAATCATGCACCCGCTATTCATTAAAGTTGTCGTCTGTATGACATTAATTAATTTGAGTGGTTATCTTAAAACGGCTAATGCTGTGCTGATTTTTCCGACGGCATCTTTCAGCAAATCCATTGATGTGGCAAAGGAGAACCGAATGCAATTGCCATCGCCAAAAGCAGCGCCGGACACACACGCTACATGATTAAGCAATTAAATTACGAACTCTGCTCTATCGTGGTCTTTAATCGCTTGCACTAAATCAAATACTTCAGGCCCCGAGCTTTCTCTCCATGGGTCGATAGAAAGCTGTAGATATTTCATAGGTTCCGTTATATTGCAATGTATTCGTGCAAGCCACAGAAACTAGTACAAAAACCCTGCCAAGTATCTGCTTCCAATAAAACACATTTTTGCACACCACTTACAAAATGCGTCCTGTGTTGGTCATCTCTTGTATAGGTGAATTAAATGGCACGTCATTTGCTGCCTACTGTTTCAACAATTAAAACCCTATACTCCAAACATTGTTAGAGGCCTTCCACATATAATCTAATAGTGAGACAATGTGGTGTGATATATGCTATGCCAATATATTCAAACTCCAGTCAACATGTAAGTGTGATGATCCTTTTCGAGAGAGAAGTGCGATCAATGAAGTCTATTTATACTAAGTTGCTCAGATACTAGGAGAATAATGTGGAAAGTAAGCCGGTAACTTTTCTCACAGTAATGTCTCTTTACACGAAGTGTAGATTCTATGCAAAATCTTACCCAATCCGATGGTGGTGAAAAATTACTGAGGATAAGATAGATTCATTTGCATGAAAGTCTTTTCTTTCATTTGTCTAAAGCTATAAGTCTAGGGCATCTTGCCATGTATGTCAATTAGAACGAGCAATATAAGTGTTTCTTGTGTTTGATCGTCTAAATTATGATATATGGATTTACATAGCCAAAGGCTAAAGTTGGTTTCAGTCAGAACAAGTGTTGTTGGATTCCTTTTCTACTAATGACATCAGACTCAGAGATACGAGCATCAATAGTGCTCTCAGGCATTGCCTAATATGAGAAGGTTATTAAACTAATATTCGTTATAGCATCTTAAGAAACGTCTGGATTAGAGGTTTCTCCCCATTCATCAAGATAAATTCATATGTATAGATGTGTCTCACTTTTTACAAACAACATGATCGTGCTCTCGCTTGATTCCACTCTTTTCAACGATCACGCTGCTAGAAAGAGCATTAGTTCATAAAAAATGTCACTTATAATCTTCTGTCCCTTTTGAAAATTTAGGCATGTCTCTGACTAGATTACCAATCCATCAACTATATTCCTTTTTCTTTACGGGTATCTAATCATTTTCACCTGTGCATTTATGTGAAACATATAACCTCGCGCTTATGACAAACAAACTCAATTGGGTCTTTAACAGACAGTATTTCCTACCAAGGTTCATACGTTTTCTCTCTACCATTACTCTTCGGTATAGATGGTTTAAGAGGAGAGAATAAATCAGAATTATCTTTTTATACATATGCGTTTGTACTGGAAAAAACTCTAATTTCTGTGTAATTGATGCATTAAGAGACTGCTTAAGAAAAAATATGTGAGGCCTGGAGTAGATAATTCTCAATAAGATGTGGTCATTTATCCAGTAAATTAGTTTCCACTCAAACCTAAGTTTTTTGTCTTTCTTACTTATAATCTTGCGTCAGAGAAGACTTCAGTCGATTTGTTCTAATGACGTCAGACTAGCAACTCCTACACTCAAGACTATATGTAATTATAATTGGTGTGAATTTATCTAAACAAAATAAGTGGATATATTCATTAAAAAATACTGGCTCATATTATATATGTATCAAGGAGCCCACCATAAAACCTATTAACGTAACTAGATTCAAACTTTTTCTGCTCTTTTTGTGCAATAGCATATTCAATGCTATAATCCACATTATGATGCTACAAAAAGTGCGTGAAAAATAAACGTATTATTTCCAGAAAAGCTCCTTTGTAGGACCGTTTTTTCCAGAAGATCGTACCATACTTTATTTATTTCAATTCACAATGAACTTATTTAGCAAACGAGTAGTTAAAGATATGTAATTGTTTGCCTCAAGATGTAATAGGTATAGCTTTATACACGAGTAAAAAATTAATCTGACAATTAACTCTGAAGAGAAAGTACTTTTGTTACATCTTTTATTCTCATATGGTTTGGAACAAATATCATGTGTTATAATGTTGCAAGACATTAGAGTGCAATCTAAAGTAGCGTAAATAATCTCTTAGTAAATGTGCATTAAGAACAGCTTATTTATAAATTATTATATAAACCAATATTAATTTCCTGTAAAGAGGAAAAGATTGATTTAGTATTGAAACACGCTAATATTAAATAATCAAATTTTAAGATGATTATATTAAACAACAAATTCAAAGTAATGCTTACCGCAATATTAGCACGTGGTTATTCGGTTAGGGACGTTGTAACGACGTGTTAAAAATTGAATGAAACTTCTCCGTTTATTAAGAATAAAACATTAGGACACAGAATTTGGGAAGCTTACAACTGGACCGCACCCTTCAGTCAACAGAGGATTACATACTCGAACCAAAGGATCCTCTATGCTGAAAATTCTAGGAAATCTGTACTCTATCAATAAGAAATCACATTTTTAGTCATAAATGGATCAACAAATGAACTTGTGACTAACATGATTATTACCCAAAGTGGATCCAGATTGGAGGGTGAGAGTAAAACATTTCAAAATTTTTCAAAAATTCAATATCTCGTTCATAATTAATTAAGTTTTAATATAAAACACTATCTTTTTTATTATTTAATAAATAAAATACTATATATATTAATTTTATATATATTAATAAATTTTTACTATCTATATATTTATATTTATTTTCAATATTTAATGCCTACTTAAAGGGGACATAAGATAGGCATTTTAATGAAAATACACTTATTAACAAATTTTATATTGATTTACAGATTCCTTGCAAAGATTTTATAGTTAAACTCAAATATGTTAAAAATAATTAACTATTAAAAATATTTTTAAAATATTGAAATTAAGGAGAGTATAAAAACTTAATAATATTTTATTTCGGATTAACTTTTTATTTTTTACATTATCTAAAATTTGTAAATTATGCTGAAAATTTAAAGTAAAAAAAGCGTAATTATATAAAAGTTTAATTAATTTTTATATATTATATAAACAGCGCTATTTACATAAAAACTATATAGAATAATATTTGTTATATAAAAAACAATATTGTGAAATTTCATAAAAAACTAGTTAATTATTATAAGATCACCTTAAAACTCTTAATTAATAAATTTCATCTTTTAATTATTACATTTTTTAGGTAAAATATAAAATAAAGCATTTTTTTGATAAACAATCATTTATTTATATTTTATATATATATATAATATATATATATATATAATGAAAATACTTTGGGAGTACTAATCAATACACATTGCTCTTGAAATCATCTGAATAATTTATATCCTTTTGCATTTGCCTAATTACACATTGGCTTATAGAAACTATGGTTTTAGTGAAATTAAAGATGGCGAAAGTAAGTTTAGCTATAAGAAATTTTGATCTTGGATTGCGATTTTACTTGTTTCTTGGATTTGTGACAGGAATTTTGAAATCTAAATTTAATTCAAAGAGATGTTTTTGGTTAAAAACAATATATGAGATGTATTATTTCCTCTCGTTAGTGATCATGATTAGTACGTTTATTAATTATGTATTCTGTTTTTTCCTTGTAAATAATATCGCTTTGTCACAAGGGTATGTCTTGTCTTTATTAGAAACATTAAACAAAAGATTAAATCCTTTTGTTTGGTTTGGAACTGCATCTTATCTCTCAGTTTACGTACGAATTTATGCAAGAGATTTAAGAACCTGTCTTAAAGCTTCTCTTTACTGTGCAAGAATTAATTCAACAAAAATTAAAGTCAACTTTATACTGTTATTTACAACTATTCTTGTAATTGCTTATAACTGCTTTATTCCAATATATTATTACTATAGAGTAAAAGATAAGTGCGCCCATCGAACTTTTTTAGCATTTGGGTATTTGGCTATATAACACTAATCCAGCGATTTATATTTATATAATTAAAAAATATATAAATAAAAATATTATAATTAAATAAATGGTAGATTCTTATGGGTATTGGTATGAATCCATTCACAGTAATGAGATTTTTAATCCTTATTAATACACTTATGTAATATTATTCCATTGTGAAATAAACGAGTTTTAACCGCGATTTGTTAATATTTTGATGAAATTTATATTTTTTAATTTAGCGCCATATATCAAATTATATTAGGCTATATATATATAGATAATAATTTATATATTAAATCTATATTATCATTAATTATATATATAAGAGTACAAAAATAAAATTACTATATAAACTTTTTTTATTATATTTTATATTATAGTATCGTTTATATAATATATATATATATAGTTGATGGGTAATATGTCCCTGCGATTTATACTGACAGTTGTCCCAACTTGGGCTATTTATAGGAGGGCCCATATACCTCTTTTATATATATAATATAGCTTACTTCAGTACCTGACAAATTACTATATACTCAAAATGATAATATTAACTCAGTAGTGTCATGATTAAGTTTTTATAATTATATGGTAGATAGGATATAATAAATATATTTACCTCGAAAGATCTCGCACTTAAAAATATATTAATATAATAAACGAAAGTTTAATGTTCTCTCCGCCGTAAATGTAACGACGCTTGGGGTTAGTATAAAAGGTTGTTGACACTGCCTGCCTCGCTTATACCAGTATTGGAAATCAAAAATCTATTCGAGAGAGCAAATTAACTTTAACTTCCCTGAAAATTCAATAATTTTAAAAATTTTTTTTGCTTTGTATAAAGTAGAATTCTGAATGAAATTTAAATCAGTTTTTATATTTATCCTTAATAAATGGATAATTTTCTACATAATAATTTACTTTACGTATGGTATAAAAAATAAAAAGATTTCCATTCAATTTTGGTATTTTAACACACTTTAAATGCAGAACATTAAGTAAATATTTAAAATTACGGTATGCCCAAGAAAAGAGGTATAGGAATGGTACCTCAAGAGAAAAATAAGCTTATGTAACTTTATACATAATTAACAAGTAATATGTTTTACTGTACAACAGAATTAAAAAAATTTAGGAAACAAAAATATTTTAGAATTCGGTAAGTGAACAAAATATCCTAAATGTCCTTAGTACGTAGATTCATAGTAGAGATTATTTTATTATTATCATTTTAGTGCGAAGAACTAAAAGGAAAGACATTTCTAACATTTTTCTAATGAAAGTTTCGGAAGCTTTCCCCAAAAGGCCATAAACGCAATATAACAGCTTAGTAACCTCAACGACCCCCTAATTTCCCTAATTAAATAATAATTATATTTCATACCTGCAGTAATAGCAATTTCTATCGTTATATCATTTAGAAATTTATTAAAAACACTATATATATAAATATAATATATTATTATATATATATTAAAAATATAATTCTATATATAACTTATATAATATATATATATTAAATTACTATTTAATAAATTAATTTAATTCTCTTAAATAAACAAAGGTGCTTTATGGATGCATGTATTAATGTATAATTTATTTCCTTTTTTCATTAATATAAAACTTTTATAAAAGTAAATATACTAAATTGTTTTAATTTTGAAATTTAACCTTGCTTTAATAAAAAAGGCTGTTTTTCCCGTACATTAGGAGATATTTATAAATCTTTCTTGACCCCACACAGATGGCGCGACAAACCGGTCACATATCCCGCTCGCTGACCTTCACCACAAATAAATATTGGGTTGAGCCATAACCAATGTAGCTTAAAGAGTATTGTATTTTAACACACACTTCTAATATGTTAAAATCTCCAATTGTCACATTCATATATATATATTTCCTTTCACACAATGTAAATACAGATGAGGAGGAAGATCATGGAGATGAAGCCGGTTCCGAATTCTGTAGATTGCATAAGGCTGCTTTTTTGAGAAATAAATCGTTATCTGTAATTGACGCTTTGCCTTTCTCAAAAAGGAAGTATCTTTTTTCTGCTATTTATTTCAATAGTATCTTCATCATTCATTTTGCACTAAAACGGCATTATATTTTCTTGACATCCATTTTAACTCATTGAATTAGAGCGCAGTACTTGGTGCAACTAAATTGAAGGATCTTGCACGATTTATGATATATATATTATACTAATTTAACTGTTTTTGTGCATGGCTAGAACTCACAGTTCTACTCTAAATGTATAATATTACACACTCTATATATTTACCTTGAGTCGGAGTTTCTTTTCATCGCGTCCATAACTTCCATTAATGCAAAGATGAAAACACACTGATTTCAACATAGTTCACTACAAATACATGTACGAGAGTGTTTAATGGCTCCTTATTCCATTCGTAATTTTCTAAATTTCTTATTTTATGCGCGGTGGTAATGGCCGTCATATTCCATCAGCCTACCAAAAGTGGAGGAGCAATCGATCAAACATTGTTGCAACTTCATACTCTGCTCTCTGTATATGATAATCCTTGAAAATCTGCTAAGCTCATTCTCACTCCGATCAAATTTCTTCACAGCGTCATGCGTTAACGATTGTGGGTTTAACACTTGATCAATGCCTCCTGCTAACGTAATTTACGCAGCTAGTTCTTGATCGCACTAATAATGAATATCGACATTTGAGCCTTGAGTTCAGAGATGGGCGGTGTATCGAGAATGTATTATCAATCTCGATCAAGTAAATTATACGTAAATCTTTGTGACATGTTCTTATGTAATGTGCTTTGGAAACATGTCCTGATTCACTCCTTGATCAAAAGTCTTGAATGCAATTTGAAGTATTTCATAAAGATGCTGGAACTCTAAGATAAAACGAGAATAACTATTATAAATCTGAGAGACTCAAGTTCATAACACCCTTGTGAGGATGTACATAAAAGAGCTATAAAAAATAGTTTATGACTATCCGATGTTAAAATGGACAAATTACTTTATTTTCAAGCTGACTCTTGACTTCTGAAAATCAAAAACGAACTTTGAGTGAAACCAGTCTTAAATAAATCAAGCATTTCTGGATGACAGCAAAACGCACACTATAAATTTATATTGGAAGCCAGATATCGGCAATAGATTTCTTTTTATACCTTCAAATACAAAGTAGCTAGCTGAACTTATCTATGAAAAGGGAAGCCTAGGCTTATTTATTAAGTAGACAAGAACTCTTCGAATTGCATAAGAGTCAAAATATTAATATTGATCAAGGCGATATCCTCCCATTGCTGTATGAAGCCTAGGGACCTGCTGCTTTTCGCTTTTTAAGCACAATGCCATTGCGAATGAGATTGCAATTTATCACTTTAATCACAAGAAGAAAGATCTCACCTATTACCCAGTATAAATTCAAGTTCAGCATAGAAAAGAGACTACGCTGTTCCAAGTTTAAGTTGACTACTCTCTGTATCTGTTATTTTTATTCATAAATTCCTCCCTGGAAAAGTTCTTGCTTGTAAACGCGGCTAAATCATTTATCTAGAGTGGGAGTTAAGGGCGGAGTCTTCGGACGCTCTCCGTACGACGAACCCTTTTACCAGCAAAACGCTTTTGAAATTATCAAGCCGAATATAATCAAATTTTTTTTGGTAAATTGTCATTTTTCGCCAGGACTCTATATTTTTCATAATTCTCTCTTAATTCATTACATTGATCCACGTTAGGGAGGCCTTTTGTTCTGAAACAATGCTTAATTTTATCCAGCCTCGGCCAAGAACGCACTTCGTTCTTCGAGAACGCCAACAAGATAATTTAAATTGCATGATTAATCTATTTATCTTACATATATACTTACGTCCAAGTATTTGCTTATTCCATTATTTAGTGCATTTATATAGGAAATCTCCTAGTTAAGATCTAATAGTGCGTTCTATTCCTTTTATTTATATTTGTTATATTTAATATTATGTGTATATTGTTATACTACTGAGTATAATTCTTCTTATATATTATATACTCATTAGGTTAATATATATACTACTTCCACTCTTTTGTTTCTTTTAGTCTATTCTCTTTTTCGCAAGACTGGGAGTAACGGATGGCGCTCAGCAGCAACTGTGACAAAGAATAAGTAAGTAGGCAGAATATGACATGTCGAAAAAGAAAAGGCCGTCAAGCCTTACGCGCCCCCTCTGTACCTTAATTAGTGAGAACTCTCGTCACAGTGCAGACAGAAAATCCATCCCTAGAGCTTTCATGGGACCGTGACGGACCCTCACTATGGTAAATCGTCAATGTTAAGGTTCATGGCCCTTTGGCCCAGATGCGCCAAAGCCATGCCCCATACAAAACCCCGCCACTCCCTCCTATCATGCACCGCTTACTCTCTCTCGCTCTGCCCAAACTCACATTTCTCTCCTTCAGACATTCGTTCACCGACTCAATCCACTTTCTCTTCGGTCTCCAGCCGGTCGGTTCCCACACACTCACCACTATAACATCCAGCTTAACCAACCGACTAAATCATTCATCTTTCCACATGACAAACCACTCAACATACTTTCCATTTATTCCCTCTCATTTACCCCTTTCTTCCCACCACACCACTCTCTAATAAGTTTCATTCCTCACTTTATTAATTCTTCTCACACCTAGCACACCCCTAAGAATTGTCCATTATCTGAACACATTGACTTTAGATCTATACTTCCTACTCCAGACCATAGTCCTCACTACCATACATAACCACAGGTACAACATACCCTCATGTAAGACCCTAGCACACTCAAGCTTAGGTCCCTTTGCATTCACGAACCGATTTAATTGCACCAGCCACCTCCTGCAATTCACAAACTTTCCTACTACACTCTAAATATTTAATCATCCCGTTCCCTTCTCATCCAACATATACCTAAATATTTAAACTCAGACACTTGTTTCGATCTGCCTCCATCCGTCCTACCTCGACACTAATGACACGAATGTCACTCCATCGAACATAACCTTACGGCGAAGGCGCAGGATAACGGTTCAAGTTTACCAGATTTACGCAGCATGGCCAAATCTCTCTACCAATCCTCTCAAAAAACTCTCTTCAGATTCGCACACACAGAACCAAATCATCCGCATATAATAGGTGGGACACCCTCATCTCCATTCTCCACATTCTAACACCATTTCCTGCCATGCCCACCTCCACCTGAAATTCTTTCATAACCACATCCATATACACAATTGAATAAACAAGGAGACATAACACAAACCCTGTCTCACTCCACTATTTAATCCAAACCAAATCACCATTTATTCTTAACACGCTTCACTCGTCATACATACTTGATTCCATTCAGAAGCCTAACCCCACCCGAACACCATATATCACTAACACCTGCCATAAACGCTTCCTATTAACTCTATCAATACGCCTGTTGCAATCACTAAAACCTAAATACAATTTATTCTTACTTCTCCCTCATTTTCTCAATCATTTTGTTTCAATGTAAAGCAATTTGATCCACACATCCTCGCTACCACTCCTAAACGCAACTTGTTCGATTCCACCATCAGATCCCTTCATCCACTTGACGCACCTCTTTTCGATCCAAAATACCAGACATATACCTTCCCTACAACACTAAGTAAACTTATTCCCCTATAAATTCTACGTTCCCTTTTCCTCCCTTACCCTTATATAAAGGTACTATTACCGCTCTCCTCCTCCAATCCCTTGGACTATACCCTCTATAAACGCCTTTGTTACCACAACTTCCAAATCCAATCAATCAACCCATCTCGCCTCCGTTCTATGATCATTTCACCAGTAATTTTCATCTATACATGCAGATTTACGCATTCTTCAATCATCTTTTCACTCTACCCATATCCTCCCTCCTTACTAATAACCCGTCATCCCCAAAATACCTATTCTTCTTCACGCCATCAAACCCACACACATTCACTATCACCTCTTCATTACTGTTAATATTGGCAGATTCTCGAAGTGTTCTTTCCACACTCCTCTCAACCTACTTCATCAGTTAAAAAAAGCACCATCCCTATTCATTATTCTAAGCAGATTCCCCCTTATTCTCATTCTTAACCTTTCGGCGCTTCCTTCCAGAAGAGCTTCTATTCCCTTGTAAGTCCCCATCATCCTCCTTCTTTCCAAACTGTTCATTTTACCTCTTGTTTTCTCCTACGTATACACACCTTTTAGTATTTCTTTTTTCCTCGCCTTATATAATTCCAAGCATCTTTCTTTTGAGTCTTCATCATTTGCTTTTAGTACAATTAACCACGCTTCTTTCTTTTTTACTTTTAACCGTTTCCATCACCTCTTCATTCCACCATTCACTGTTAAAATTCTTACTTCCCTAAATTTAGCACATCCACGATACTTCCTTTGCAACTGCTACTAATTGCTTCCTTCATTTGCCCCAGATTTGTTCATATAACTTGTTCACATTCAACCGTTTTACTAGCAAGCGCTCTTACATACTAACTTATCCTTATTACCTTGCTCACTAACTTCTCACTCTTCATTTTACCTACTTCCTTTCCGTATCACTTCCCTCTCCATCCAAGCCCCCACTAAACTTAATTTTACATATGAACAACAGTAATGATCCGATAATCCCATTCCCTAAACGCCCTAACTGATTTAACATCCACATACTTCAACATCATCCTCTTCACCACACTAAAATCAATCATACTTTTCACTTTGAAACTCTCTACCTACAACCAACTCTAGTATAATCTTATGGATACTCCTTGGTGTTTAAAGAAAGTTATTACTTACAACAGCCATACCTCTCTCTTCACAAGAAATCAAATCACCTTTCCTACCATTCTCATTTTCCTCCGCCACCGACAATCCAAAACCACCTGTTATACCATTCCCTTTTTTGATCACCTATCCAAACATTCAGGTCGCCCCCAAAACTTATCAATCTAAGCTCTAACTCACCACCCATCCAGAACATCATTCAAAGTATCCCAAAAAGGAAGTTCTGAAAATAATTTCCTCAAGATGGCCCCCATATTGCAAAAACCACACATACCTTGACCTTTTCAACTTAAATTTAAGCGCATTAGAATCTAGGAACTCCACACAATCAAAGTCTACCAAAGCTTCGTACCACAGGTCACTCAACAGAAAAATTGCCACTCCTTCTCTTCCTCTCTCATTCATTTTCCCACACCAGCACACACACATTTACATCAAAAAACTCTGTTCAACGTTCCGTTTCATCCTTTGTTTCAGTCACATAGCGAGGCAAATGAAAAATTTGCCCTTTCTAAATACATCCATCACCTCTCTCACTCTTCTCTCTTCAACATTTTATTCCTCTGACATTCATGTAAATAATACGATTCATACAATTCGCCGAAAGATAGAAGGCCCGGCGGGTATCACGACCTTCTCCGAAGGCCTGCATTAGCATTTCTGGCAAGAGATAGATGATAGTAGGCAGCTAATCCCCCACTTCATCATATATAATATATATATATATATATATATATATATATATATATATTATATATATATATATATAATATATATATATATATATATATATATATTATATATATATATATATATATATATATATATATATATATATACAGAATCCTTTTGATCCAAAATTGATAAAATAAAAGCTGATACAAATAACCAGCATACAAATATATTTCCTTTGACAAAGTTTTGGAGTTTCAAATTCTCCTTAATTATACAAAAAATATGGGGCTATATATTTGTTAAATTTTTTTATTGATTAAAGTTGTAGTTAAATAATTATAAGAATTTTAAACCGCTTATAAAAATAGGCCTTCAATTTTGGAATATTCATAATTGAAAGTTTTTCCGCCCCCTCCTAGTTAACCCAGTTCTTCAAGTTTGCCAGACTTGGTTAGTATTTCAAATTAATCCTAACATGTTTATCTTCCCACTGTATAATTGTCATTGACCTTCAATCGAAAGGTCAAGATTTGACCCCGGTTGACCTTTCATTTTTCTACATTAAAATTTCAATGTATCATGGCTCACAATTGTCTTAGAGACACAAATTTTATACCAAAATAATCAGAAGAAAATACGGATTTTATTGATAGTTGTTAAAATTGATAATTATCTTTAATTAAAAAATTATATTTATATTATAATTTTCAATCTGAATAAAGGCACGCATAACAAACATGATAAAAAAGTTGCCAAAAGTTACCATCATAAACTTTCAGTAATTTTTACGATAAAACTATATTGCTTCATTACATAACCAATTTATGTAATATATAGTTTTAAATTTGCTATCTTTTGATAGTAAATTTATAATTATAACATTAATTTTTAAATTGTTTTTTTTGCTTAATTGCTCGTTGGTAACCCCTTTGGCATTTTCTCTATCGAGTATAAAAGCGGGGAGCTCGGACGAGTCACATTATTCTTAATTTACTGCCTTTCGTCAATGGATTCTGTCCCCATTTTTTGCATCACCCGAGTTCAGAGATTTTCTACCAGATTCATTTATCAATGCAGTATAAAGTAAATTTAAATTTGTACGAGACTTATCCTTTTGACGAGTCTCACCTTTCCCTTTTAGAGGCATCTTCACTATCAAGGAAGTGATTTGCTAACCTTCCGTAGGGGTCAGAATTTTTTTTTTTTATTGTTTTCTGACCGGAACATTATGAAATTTTCACTTCGTTAAATGGTATTCCTAGGAATTTTCACCATAGGTAATATTTTTTTTATTATATCAATGCCTTCTGGACAAACCGATAGGATTCCCCACTAATGACTTCGTGTCACCCTTCTCTACTTTCAGATATTAGAAAAAAGGCTTTAGTTTTGATTCGTGCATATTTTAATTTTCGATAAATATTACGTTTTATGTATGAATTTAGCCCCGTCTTCAAGTTCCGTTCAGTCAGAACCGAGCTTGTTGAAAGTAGGCCCACAAATTCATACATAAAATCACAGTATTTTTTATAGGACAATCCGCAAAGATTTGAATTGATTTCGATTCGCCTATGGTTATTTGGTAATTGGTTTCTATTACCAAACCAAATATCTGTGCAAATCACCTTTTTCTTCGTCTTAATTTTAGGGTCCAGTTATCATGTTAGAATGGAGAATGAATTAATTTCTCTAATATTCTAATTTGTGACTGTTACTTTTCTTAATCTACTATATTATTATTTTTTATCGGCAAAAACAATATAATATTTTAATAGATATTTAATTAACAAGACAATTTACAATACAAACAATGGTAAGTTTTGATTTTTGTATTTAATTTTTTTAACACAAACACTTAAACAAACACGTGCACTCAAAAAGTAAGTCAAAAACACTAAAGGGGAAAATATGTAAAAATAAAGGAAATTTTTTGAGAAATTTTAATTATAATAAAGGGAATGTATTAGAAATAAATAAATAAGTCAATAAAATCATAACTAAAAATATAAAATTGTAAAAATAGTCTCAAATTTTTTGTATCAAAATTTTATATTTCTAAGAATCGCATCACACTTCTCAAGTTTATAACGTTAAAATATCATGTAAATAACATTCCCATAACTTTAAATATTGTAATTGTAAAACATATATATATTATATATATATTTATATAATATATATATAAAATATAATATATAATATAAAAATTAATATATAATATATATATATAATATATTAATATATATATATATATTAGTGATGTACGCTGGGCAAATGCTCAGTGGGCAGGCATTTATAAAATGTGAGGCATTTGTCCAGAGCATTTGAGCCCATTTCATAAATGCCTGCCCAAAACTGGCCATTTATAAAATTATCAAGCAAAATTTATTGTGATTAGTTATATTTATTTTGGAATTTAAAAAAAGGTTGAAACTTTCAAGAATAGTTATCTTATTTTTCGCATATAATAATATGCAATCACTAATAATAAATAGTATTCCCTCACTCCCCTCCGTTCAGGAGAGAAGTATACGCTCATATTAATTAATATATGTATAAATTAATTCATTATTAATATATATATTTATATATATAGATTATTATATATCAGACGTTATTTTTAATTGTAAGTATCAATATATAGTTTTTTTAATTTTTAATACCTTTGTCATTTCACCTCATAACTGTGTCAACAATATATATAATATTTTTTTCTTTTATAATCTGAGCATCTATAGTTTAATTATAATATAATTATTATAATATTTAAATATTTTTCTAGATACTATATAATATAATAATTAACTTATATTAATATTATATACAGAATAAAATTATTAAATAGTAATATTTAATAAAGCGAAGTAAATATGTTGTATTAGGTATATATAATATATTATTATAGTTATACAGTTAAATAATAATAATACACTAATATATATATAGTATATATTAATATATATATATATATATTATATATATATTATATAAATATATTATAATATATATAATATTATATATATATATATATTAAATATTATATATATATATATATATATATATAAATTATATATATATATATATATATATATATATCTATTATATATATATATAATATATAATATATTATACTCTAAATAAAATGTTATATAATATATATATTAATATATATATATATATATTATAATAAAAAAATAATATAAATCATAGTATATATATATTATATATATATATTTTATATATATATATATTATATTATATATATATAATATATAAATATATATATATATATATATATTAATATTTAATATATATTATAAAATACACAGTCGTCCTCGTAGGAACGCGGTCGTATAGAAACGCTGGCTTTGCTATACGTCAGGTTGGTAAAAAGAATAAAAAGAAAAATTAAATTTACAAAAAAAATAAAATAAAACTCCGTAATTCAGACATATGTTAATACTAAAGAGAATAAATAATTAAAATTATAAAAATTGCAAAAATAAAAATAAAATTGTTATTCATTAATCATACAGTTAAAATGAAAAGGAAAACGAATAACATTTGAGTCCACAAGGATCCTCTGCTAGCAATAGGCTTTTTACTGTAACTCGTTGCACATCCGCATTGATAGCGTTTGTATATACTTCTCTCTCACTGAAAAATATTTACAAATTTTTTATAGTGTGTACAGTATTTTTATAAATAATTTTTATCATAAGCTGAGAAACGAAACATACGCACATATATATCACCATTTCTAAAAAAGCTAATTAAATATTGGATATCATGGGTACGAGGAATAATAAAAATTTTTAATTTAAAATTAGAGCTGTATCTTCTATTATACAAACTGTTTCATGTAACTACAGGAGAAATAATCGATAATCAATTATCAAACAATTAAAAAACAAAGAAAAAGAATTAAGAACGCAGTCATACTAGGAAGATTCTTACTTAGTGCATCTAAAATGACAAGCCATTTGCGAGATGTTGAAAGCGTTTGGTTTAAAATTAATAACTGAACAGGCATTAAATATCTTGCTCGAAGACATGAATCGAAAACGAGTGTCTTGCGACGGAATTACATTAAGGCCTCTACTCTACTCTATATGATAAGTTTAAAATATCGAAATGACAAAGTATAATTTAGTTCAGAGTTGGCTTGATAATTTCAAAAAGCGTTTTTGCTTTAAAAATATTTGTACAAACAGGAAAATCGACGTCCGCAGATAATGAAGCAGCAAGAACTTTTCCAGATGAATTATGAAAAATAAATAAAGATATAAAAAGGTAACACTGACTGAACAAGTTTTCAATGCTAGATAGAACTGGGGCTTCCTCTTGGAAAAAAATAATGCCATAGTCGCAATAATTTCTAAAAGTTTGGTTGAAATAAAGCGAGGCCACAGGCTTCAAAGCATGCAAAGTGAATCGCGTGATCAATATTATTTTGCTGCATGCAGCTGGCCACTTAATATAGTCTGGCTTCCTTCATAAGTCAGCAAACCTACTTTGCATGATAGGAAAAAAAGAAAAATTTATTGCCAGAAGCTTCTTGCAGTCCAATAAAAAGGCTTGGGTCACATTGTTTATAATTAAAAGACTGTTTCATATAAAGTATGTTTGTTTTAAAGAAGTCAAGAGTTACCTGTAAATAATAAAGGAATGCATTTATATATAGAGGTTGTTAATACTTGACAATGATGGCGGTCATCCAGAAGGGTTTAAAACTGCCAATGAGAATGTCGAAGTTGTATTTGTTCCAGCCAATACTTCAATTCTTCAAGCTTTAGATCAAGGAGTGAATCGATGTTTCAAAGCTAATTACATAAAGATAAAATTCACACGGATTTATAATTTTCTTGATGAGGATTCGAATGCAAGCGTTCAATGTATAAACTGGACGGAAATCTTTAATATGCAGTACTGAGTGTAATTATGTTAAGGAGGCAAATTAAACCACAAATTAAACCACACTCGGTATTTAACGCTTGCTTGGAAAATTTAATGGCAGTGATGCTTAACAGATTTTTCAAGGATTTTCAAAACTGCAAGAAGATGAAGTTTCTAAAAACATTTGTTGCAAATATTTGCTCATCAATTTTGGTTATAGGTGATGGAGATGTTGGCGATAACGCCTCACACCACACAGAAAATATATAAAGAGAATATATTTCCGAAGTGAGATTAACGGTTATATCATAAAGGCTATGTACCGAATGATTGGTTACATTATAGTCTTGAACGATGTTTTAACAGTCAGTTTCTTGATGATTTTATTCATATAAAGATCGAAGGATTGAACAAAATGCGCTCTGTGTGTTATATTGTTATAATTGAAAGTGGATTTAAATAACATTAGGTGAACTGGTTTTCGCATGACAAAACAAGTTTAAATAGTTTAAAAATTTCATAATCGTCCAATCACTACTCAATGGAATGCAGTCTCAAATTAAAAGAGAAATTGAAAAACGTATTTAAAACCAATATAAAGATAAATAATTATTGAGTTAAAAAGGCAAAAGCGTCAAATTGCGATAACGATGTATTTCTCAAAAAAGCAGCCTATGCAATCTTTCTAAAGATTCGGAACCGCCTTCATCTCCAACTCTTCAACTTTCAATTTACACTTTGAAAGAAAATATTTTGTGTGCAATTGAATTAAACTTTAAATTTATATTACAATTACTTAGAACACCATTGTTTTCCTCAACCCGGGGGGTCGCGAAGCGCGATATACAGTTGTCGCGCTGGTCAAAAATTAAAAAATATATATATAGTATATATATATATATATATATAGTATTATATATATATATATATATACATACATTAATAATACTTGCTAATTATATGTTTACCAAATACCTTTTTCTGATAAAATCTTCAACATTCTAATAAAATTGGGGATAAAACAGAATTATAAAAAACATCATCATGGAGTGGCTTCAATTAGAATATAAATATATATTAATAGAATTTAATAATTAGATTTTCTTCTTTGAATCCTTATATTATTAATAAAAGCAAGGTTGTATTCATATATATATAGTATATAGTTAATTTTAAGTTATTTAAATAAAATATCTTAATATCTGATATACACTTCTTTTGCTCTCACTATTAACAGTATGATCAAGAAAAAAATATTGAACAAAGTACCAAATTCTTCTTAATACAGTATTAAATATAACATGATGTATATTGTCAGTGACAATGCTCAAATAAATTATTATTTGATTCCAATATTATATAAGGTTTAGAACTATTTGCAAAGTGGCACGTGAGATGCGCGATTTACTTTGTTAGATCTTATTCACCATTCTCTAAGTTTATATCTTATTATGGCACTTATGATCAAAACTATGTCTTGAATACGACATTCACAAGAGATATTTTTATAGGGACTAATTATTGGAGAACGCTAGCTGCTACAATATCAGGTGATCTTCAATCAGTACTATTCTTCATCTCAACGTGTAGTTATATGCATTTGGAATTAATTTATGATTTCATCTAAAAATTATCTAACTTTTCACTACTACAGTTTTTCCACTCACCAATTCATTTATATATGAGAGTCATTTGATTTTGATCTTCACTACTTATTAACTTTTTCCAGCTTCCACTGCATTTGTATGGAAAGCTGATTTTCAACAGTTAGAATCGAGAGAGAAGAAGAAGAGAATAACTAAATACACATAACTTTCATAGATGTTGGGTTTATAATATTTCTCATAATAGCTTTTGCCTCCAAATGAGTTCTAGCTTTAAAACTACTGAGATGGATTTAATATGCCTCTATTCTCCCCATCCCACAGCCAGGTGAAAATTAAATTATATCAACAATAAAATATATATCAAGAAGAAGAGGAAAATATAAACTTGACAACAATATAACACTAAAAAGGGAAAAAATACACAAAAAGGGAAAAAGAAAAAGACGCCTGGGACATCGCATCCTTGTCCCTACTAAAGGGTGAATATTAAGTTTTTATTGTTTTTGCCTGGGTGGGTAGAAGCATTTCTTTGAGAGATATAGAATTAACATAGTGGGGAATAAATAATATGAAGTAAATGTAAATAATTATATACTGTAGCTTTGAAATTTGAAATATTTGAAATTGTTAATGTTGATTAATGTTCCTTTGCAATTGTAATTGAAGTATTCATTGATAGATTAATTTTTTTAATAATTTAGTTTGTAAATAAATTAAATCAAGTAGCTATCTATAGTTTAAAATAATTTAGTTTGTAAATAAATTAATTAATTCAAGTGTCTATAGTTTAAAAGTACTGTAAAATTTTTAAAAGTCAGAATTGTCGAGTCATTAAGAATCTCTCGAGGGTTGAGGGGAAATTTCCTGACAATCTTAAATTTTTGTCTCGTTCTCAGGTCCCAGTTTTGGAACTTACATCGTTCATGTGCAGAAGTCGTCAATTCAGATTTCCAGCAAATCGCCTGAAACAACGAGTCGGCTATTTGAAGATTCTGTTCCCATCCATTCAAGGAAAGGGATTCCGCAGAGGACAGAACCCGTATCGAAGATCTTTGCAACCCTTCAAGAGATGTCATCATTTCCTAAGATACTTAGCAACGAACAATAGTATATTTTTATAAATTAATAATTCAGTACCAAGGGTTGTTTCTAAGACTAAAAAAAAAGTTTCATCTCAACTTAGATATCATCTCTAATTTTACTGCTGTATTGCTAAGCACAGCCGAAGAGATACTTCAATAAATTAAATAAAAATTTGATTTACATATATATAAAGTTAAATTAAAGAAATTAAAGATAAAGTTAAAATTAAATATATTAAATAGTAAATAAAGTTTTTTTGTTTTATGGTAAGGGGAGGGCAGTATCTTTTCGCGTGTGGGGGAGTGGATGCCCTGCTAACTTAAATTCCGCAATAGAGAATTTTCTATTAAATAGTTTCTGGACTCCATACCTCCCCCGCAAAGTCGATTTGCTATTGCTGTCCCTTTTCCACTATATATCTATACATATATTACCTATAAAGAATACCAATACCATTTATTTTATTTTATTTATATATATCATACATTTATTTTTGTTATTTAATGATATTTATTTAATTATATGATTCATCGTTTTTTTATCTTAATTGATATATAAATATATATAAAATATATAATATATAAATATTATGTATATATATAATATATATATATATTATATTAATATAATTATATAATATATATATATTATATATTATATTTATATATATATTATATTAGGTTAATCAAAAAATTACATTTTATAAAATTACACTGCAATATTTGAATATATGACCTTCATGTATAATATATATATAAATGTTACTACTTTTTTATGAATCAATTTTTAATTATAATCACTTAATTTGTATTGAGTTCAATTTTTTCTACCCGAGTAGCCGAAGTTTGGGTTGTAAGTTGTAACACAAAAATAAGAAAGGTTATTTGGATAGCGTGAGTGTCCCTCCAATATTTTCTGTATTGTGATATCTGATACCGTCCGATACCGATACCGACCTTAAATAAATCTTAATTCAAATACCTTAATCCTACAATGCAATAAATAAATACCTTAATTCTACAATGAAGTAAATAAATATACCCCAAGTAGCTGATCATCATAAAATAACTGGAGGGGAACCTTTGAGCAAGAAGAAGTCGGTCCAGTGTAGTTAGACACCTTAACTCAGAGGCAGACCCTTCCGGGAAGAGATTGGACGTCATCAAGATCGTATTGGTGAGTGCACTTTTCTATTGTGGTGGGGATCAAAAACCTACCACAACATAAATTGGTAGCAAGCGTAGATTGTTCCTTTTAGGGAATTCGACTTGCTCTGCTGCTGAGTGTTGTAATTGGTCACTCAAACCGCCACTTTGCGTATTTATAATAAAGTTCGTCAGAAATACAATCATAGATAAGAAATATAAAGAAAGAATATAAGATGAAAAAGAAAAAAGGAAGATAACCGCCACAGAACGGAGAATTCAACCTAAGTCCCAATTACCAATCTGTAATATTACAGTCCAGTGTTGTTAAGTGTATAATTAATGAGAGATCATAATAGACGACTCAAGTCCGCGGTAGTTACTCATGTTGGATGCTCAGTTAATCTTTACAAATCGTGTATATTACAACAACCTAACCTGGCTAATGGAAAAAAAATGACTGTGACTGTTTATATCATCAATGGGAGTAAGAAAAAAAAAAATTAAAAGAAAATGATTCTCGACAGGGAAATTATATAGAATAGAAACAGGGGAACACATGTACGTACATAGTTTCTTGATGGAGATTTGAAACATTTCTGTGCTGTTCAATATCCTATATGGATCATATAAACAGAGGGGATGGTAGCCTTATTGGGAAGTCACCTACCAAGGTTCTGCTTTTGAGGCCTACAATATAGTTTGCTGGGCAACATTACAGCCGAGTATCCATTATCATTAAAATCCAACTTTTGAGCAGTGGTTTAGGGTAACAACTTAAGAAAAAGACTCCAAATGACAGAAACAAAGCCTCTGAGAATTTTACAAAAGCAGTAATGAATAAGAAGAGGAAAGATGTTAAGCCTAATATATCATTAAAGTTTGCTTTACGATTGTATTTTGGGGTTGGCGTCAAAGACGACTATATGATATATAGTTGGGAATTCGATATCCGGCACACAAAGAATGCCATAATCTGTCAGAAAAGTTGTTTGAATTTTGAGGTGTAGGGCTCTGAGGTGGTTCCAAGACAGAGTGGAGGTACTGACATGTAGAAAAATGTGTCATAATAGAAATTATACCTGACAAGGGTTCAGTGATCCTCCTTGGGAGCAATTCAGTCAGTTTAGGGTGTGTGGTACTATATAGTGCTATACAGATAGGAAATAATAATATAAAAAATAGAATATATAAGAACAATCAGGGTCGTTGAGTGGTGGATTTTGCTAAATCGTTGCAATGTCACCACAGCACAACAGCATCAACTAATGGAGCTGCTTATATACGATTTAACTGGCAATATTACTCTCTACTCGGATTTAAAGTATATTACAATGTTAACTATTGATGGCGCTACTGTGGTTTTTTGCTTATTAATGCACCTAATGGCGGACGCAAACACACAGCCAATTCGCTCCGAGCCTGTGTGAAATTAATCTCCAGAGACTCGAGTGACATACCTGACGTTAACTGCTACAAGATGCACCCCAGACTATTTAAGTAAATTCAATCACAAATTAATTTTTATTCGTGTGCCACTGGAAAGAGCTGTAATATAGGTACTTGATATCCGAATTTGTTAAGTCCAGCCAAGTCCAACGAATTGGTGAATGCTACAAAAAGATAGTGGATCTGGTTCAAAACAAGAATTATCACAAAGAAATTCAAATGGTTATTCATGCATGTTTTTCCAGCTAAGTCTCATCTCTCCTCGTTCGTATTGAGGCAAAAAGAGAGGTCACTCGATTGCAAATTCATGTGAAGTGAATGTTAGAACTTCAGGATAACCGAGTGTATGTAATTAGTAGTATGTAAGCGAGGTGGCATAACTATTGAGCGTGAGGTGAAGTTGCTATTTTGGAACAAAACTGTGTTTGTAATGTAATAAAAGAAGTTAGATAACATATTGGTATAGAGGGACTGTTATCACCAATGGTTCGAGGCCAAACTACGGTGACACCACAAATAACTTTTGTCCCTTTGTCAAATTGAACATCTAGGTAAGATTGTCCGTAGAGATCGGGAAACGAAGGGGGCTCTGTGGCATCGGTGAGAATGACTCTCATGTAAGTAAAACGCAGTACAAACAGCCAAATAGTCATTGCAGTATGAAGGGGGAGCTTGTAGGGAATTGATGTTGAGTGAGATGATCCTGGAGAGTCGAAGGAGATTCCTCGCGAATGTTTTTCACCAAACGACATTGGTTCAAGTGTCCCCACTAAAAATCTTTGTAAGTAGCCCTAACATGGGGTGCAAAGAATCAGTTATGAACATAGGTATCTAGGTATTGGTTACTGTTTAGTAATAATGATAAAGCCCACTTAGGATGATATAGAGGATGAAAAAATAGGGGAGTAGAACTCCCATATTAACTTGATAAGCAGCCACCCAAAACTATGAAAACATCACACAAATTTGGGAAATAGAAAATAGGATGATTCGTTAGATCCCAGAGTTAAGGCCCACAATAAAGACCCTGGAGAAACACAAAACATAAGGTAAGTTATTTCTTAAACTTTTCTTGTAGATATTTAAATTTAACATTATCCATTTTGTAACTTAATAATATTAGGCAAATTATCCCTATATATAAATTGTTTTGCAGATACTCACCCTAGACTGATGAGTCCTGCTGGGATGACATATTGTCTCGATTGCCATGTGATGAACAAATAGATAAATCCCCTGAAAATTATCAACCTGAAATACCTGAAGGATTTATTGAAAATCCAGTACCAGGAGGTGGTGATTCTTTGTTTATATGTTTTTCTCGATATAATGAAAGAGGTTTTAACCAGAATATTAATTTTAGAAAAGAAATTGTACTTTAATTAATTTAGAACACTTCAAAGTATCATTTACCTACAGGGCGTGATGCAAGTCAAGTATTGAAAGTAGAAGCTGTGAGCATTGAGCCCAAGAGGTGTATGATGGTGGAAATTGAAAGGAGTGGGCGAATTCCTATAAAGCAACCCGTTCTGGTGGAGGCCTGGCGGGGTTTGACTAAAGATAAAAAATTTGAACATTCATTAGTAAGTTTTTCGGGCAATAGAGCCTTAGTAATATTACAAAATAATAGCGAAATAACTCGAAGGTTGAAGAAAGGAGCAATCGTGGGACAACTAGAGGAAGTCACTGCAGTGGAGGATCCCACTGTGAGTGTAGTAGAACTGAATGATCACGGTCCCAATGAATACTCTGAGTGGAATCCTGAAAATTTGATAAGCGCTTTTAGACTAAATGAGGCAGATTTAACATCAGAGCAAAGGAATCAAGTAAACGAATTGTTGATGCGTTATCCCTCTGTCTCGAGTTTGGGAGATTCTGATGTGGGCTGCACGAATGTTATTAAGCATAAGATCGAGACCCTTCTCCTGACTGTAGGAATCGGTGCATAAATTGCCAGTCAGAAAAGGTTACAAGGCCCAATGCTCCGTAAAATGAAAATTACGAGGCAGATTGTTAAGAAATTGGAAGTAGTGAAAGGGATCATCAGAGGAATCAAAGTCATACTCAGCCCCAAGTGGTACCCTAAGGAAGAAAAGAATGGATCGACTCAGATTGTGCACTTTGACTACTGTGGAATTATAATCACAAGTGGAGAGATAGTGCTCCTATCCCAATCTGATTGATATGTGTTAGTCCTCCCAAGTGACCATGAAATAATTTTATACCTAACATTAAGGAGATTTTAAATAAAATATAAGGCAACTATCTAAGGTGGGAAAATAAGGAGGAGACCTAAGCATTGATGAAAAACAGCGTTCATTTACTACCAGTATTGATTCCACTTGGGATTATAATCTCTTAATCATTATGCTCTCCTGCATGCACACTTAATAGATCGTTTCAACAGAAGAGAAACAAATAAAATTATAAAGCTGTTATCAAATAGAAACACAAATTTATATCCCGTTTTATATATAATATATGAAAAAAATGTGTATACATGTTTAATATTTGTTTGTATGTTTGTTTATATGTGTTGTATGTGAAATGTGAGAAGTTTGCTTTGTATGGGTTTGAAGCATAGCTGAGGGCTAAAAATCATTTAGATGCCAAAGGGCGGTCAGTGTTTATAAAAAATTTACGTAACATGTAACAATTTACGTAACAATTTACATAATAATTGCCTATTGTTATCGTTTTATTTCTTATTTTACTTATCCAATTAATTCTCTTTATTATTTTATGTTCTCAAAGATAATCTGATTTAAAGAGAACTCTAAAATGCTGTATAAAAGTCAGCAATATAAAATTCTTTAGAATCTAGAGTCAGTTAACACTAATTAATATATATATATATATATATTATTATACTAATAATATATATATATATATTATATATATATATATTATACTATTATTATTATATTAAACGTATAATATATATATATTATATATTATATAGTATAATATATATATGTTATATATATATATATATATTTATATTTATATATATATCGTGCTTATATATATATATATATATATAGTATATATTATATTATAACTATAAATTAGTTCTATAAGTAGATAGAGAAGATCTTGGGACTGTAATCTAAATATAATTTAGGTGAAAGAATTTTACTTATATATAAGTATTATTGAAGCTAGAAGACTGGATAGCTATAATTTATCTATATATACATCTAGTATATATTTATGTATATATTTCCTATTTCAAGTATAGAATATATATATATATATTATATATATTATATATAGTATTATATATATATATATATATATATATATATATATTATATATGATCTATATATATGTATATACATCTAGGTATAATTTCTAGAAGAGCTAGCTAGATGTTAGCTCTTTAGGAAGCTAGAGCACCAGATCATTTATGTATATAATAGACTAAATATAGATATAGATTTATATAATTTATATATATATAGTATATTATATTATTATATATATATATATATATTACCTTATAATATAGTATATATAGTATGTATATTTATATATACTCTCTCTTTTTTGATCTCTTTGGTGTTTGCCTTGGTTATTATTATATCTCAGTGGGCGACTCCAGTAACTTTTTACTACTCGTGCTCTCTCCTCTCTCTCTCTTTTCTCTCTTCTCTGCTCTCTCTGTCTCTTTATATATAAATAATGTCTATATATTTATATATATAATTATTGTTATCTATATATATTATATTATATATATTATATATATATATATATATATAGTATATATATATTTATATATATATATATATATATATTATATATATATATATATATTATATATTAATAGTATATTAATATATATATATTATATTAGAATATGTATACTATATATAATATATATATATATTATAGATTATATATATATATACTATATTTATATTATATATATATAATTTATATATATACGTTATATAAGTTAAAATACTTGAGATATTCTTGCTAAAACGTTTTTTATGCAAAACATTTCTTTGGTTGATTCAGGGTTAACGAATATCTTTATAATGATTTTATTAATAATTATAATTACTAGAATAATTTTCCTTCCATTATTGTTAAGTATTTTAGTATTTTTTTAATTAATTTATTTGTTTTATTAAATATTATTTGTTTTTAAATTATATTTAATAATAGTATAGTATAACTGTAAACATATTATGTTATAAAAGTATTTAGAAACAAATATATATCTGCAATATTCCAGACTTCAGACTCGTATCCGATATCCGCAATATTATTAGGCGCCTAAGCTGCAATTCTTAATGGGCATTAACAGCGTTATTTAATTAGAGGTTTATAATTTATACATTTTTCTTTTTAATTTTGTGGCATAATCTTTTATATTTATTATTAATATTTAACAAAAATGAGCAAAATTTATCGAAATCCTTTATGAGTTTTGTGAAATAGATCGTTTCTCTATAATGTTAGACTCGTGCTGAACACGAGTAGCACGAGTGCAGGAGTGCAGGAGTATATAGGCTGTTTATCGTATTTATAATATATATAAATATTATATATATTTATTATATTTAGGATATATAGATGATATAGATATATATTGTTAAGTATATATATATATATATATATATATATATATACTATTATACTATATATATATATGAATGAAATGTGAAGTTTTCACATTTTATCTAGCTCATTTGTAAGATTTATTCATTAATTTTGAAGATTACAAATCAGCAATTATATTAATATTTGAAATATTTAGTTCTAATTTATTAAATAATTTTAAATTTATAGTGTAGCATTATTTCAATATATTTATGAAATTCTCAATCAGCAATGAGGTTAATTTTTGAAAAGAGGGTACTAATTGCAACACAGTTTTGTGTATTTAATTATTAAAAGATTACATATCGATGAGGATATCTATCTATCTACCTATCTATATATCTATCTATCTATCTATCTATCTATCTATCTATCTATCTATCTATCTATCTATCTATCTATCTATCTATCTATCTATCTATCTATCTATCTATCTATCTATCTATCTATCTATCTATCTATCTCTCACTCACACTCATACACAAACACAGACACACTCTATTTCAATTTGACTTATATTATGTGTCTTTGAAATTCAATTCCATTTTAGTTCTTCTTCATTCTTTAAAATTTTAATTGATATCTAAGTTGATTGAATCTTCACTATTAATGGTCTTTTTCTTTAATAAACGAATAAACATTAATATGTCCAATTTTCGAAACTCGATTTTTTATAGAGATCTTTGAGTGTGTTACAGTTTTTTATCTACCAAATGTGAGGAGCTACTCTAAAGTCACCTTCAAGAAATGTTTTTCTGCAAGTTTATTGCTTTACAAGCTCTTTAAATATTTGAGCAAGTAAATATAGTTTAATTATGATTGTCAAGACGTTTTTGATTTTGCACTTTTGCTAACGAAATTTAGGAAAATGCTAAAGTTGCGTTCCATTTTGTCAAATTTAGCACAAATTTAGGAAAATGCTCACCAAACGAAAGGAATTTCCAAAAATTCTGTAAGGTTGCTATTTCCCGTGATTACCGAATTTAAGGAAAATGCTAACGAACAAATGTAAACAAACAAGATGGCGGCATAGTAGGTCGTTGATTTGATGAATGTTTCATTCATGAAATTAGCTTTAAATCTAATTTCTTCCAAATCGTAAACTCATCAGGAATTAGTTGATCAGTTTTTGTATAAACATTTGTTCTTTTTTTATTTTTGTTTTGTTGCCAAAACCCGCGTGCTACCATATAAACAAAAGAAGCAGGAACGATCAAATAATATTTGTAGCAATCGTTCGATTATGCCCGAAATTCGTGCTAAAACTGGATTAACATTTCTTATCGAGCGTTAGCACAAATGCAAAATGGGAAACGGCTTATCTTATCCTAAGAGGTAATGAATTTTGAATCGTAATTTCGGAGTCCTAAGGTTTTATCAGATAAATTGCAGAGTTTTGGAATGATAGTTTGAATTTAATATATGAAGGTTCCCTAATCCTTTTCTAAAGTAAATAAACAAAATATTCATGTTTGCTTCTAAGATCTCTCTGATATTTTATTCACTTCTCAGTTCAAGACATTCAAGTTAGGTCATCTAGAAAGACATAAAATGTGCATATCAGGGAATATAATATTTTATATTCTTCTTCTTTTAAATTGCAAAAGAGTTAGTCGATGTTGTCTAATTATTTTAAATAGGATAATCTCTTATTATATTAGATTATTATATTATTATTATTATTATTATTATTATTTATTTTATATATTATTATTAACTGCTATAAAATTTTTTCTATGGTGTTCCCGTGTTAATAGTTATTAATATAGTCGAACCAGTACTTAGAAATGGCTGAAAAAAGGTTAAACAGCAGCTTTCAATTCAAAATTTTAATAAAAAGGCAAAAATCGAGGACTGATTGATATTTCTAGTGCTTCTTATAAAACTACAGAACCTTTTAATACTTTAGCACCCGAAGCTTCCACATCTGTGGAGCACGAATCCAGACTTAGATGATATAAGCATTGTACATTAAACCAGAACCTGCTCCCAAAGATCTCTGCGCGAAAATACTGGGAAATTTTTAGACAAACGTATGGGAAACCAAACTGAAGATTTTACTTTTCCCGGTACAGAACACACACAAAAAAGTACACTCTAAGAAAATGAAGAAAGGAGAACCTACATACTTCGTCGCTTTCAAAGTATCATTGGCTGAAACGCTTTCCTTTGGTTAGTATATTCAGCGATGAAAAATAGTGCATACTGCAAATATTGTTGTATTATTTTCTAGAGGAGGGGCTGGTGTCAATTCACAGACCTTGGCGTTTTCTGTTATACCGTTTCTCCAATTGGCGAGCCCCATATGCAATTTCCTCTTACCCGCCATCGCTTCGTCGTTAAAAGTACCACATAGATGTGCTGTTGCTTGATCCTGCAGAGTTTTAGGCAGCTAAGCGGAAAGGCCTGAAACTGTACAAAATTCAAAACAGAATAATTAAGGAAAGAAAGCAACAAGTATTGGAGAATAGAAAAGGACTTGTTCCAATAATTGAAACAGTTGTTTACTATGTGGTCGGCAAGAATTGGCTATTCGTGGACATCGAGATTCTGGTAAAATATCTATGTCAGAAGAACCAAAGAATAATGAAGGAAATCTTCGGGAAATACTACGGTATAGGGCAAAAGGTGATGCCAGTCTGCAGACTTCTTTAGAGGAAGAGGGTTATAAATATCTTAGTCCACAATTTCAAAATTCCATAATCGAAGCCTGCAATGATATTTTGTTAAGTTAAGTTGTTGACACTGTGAACAAGTTAAATGTTTTGCAGCTCTCGTAGATGAAACTTCGGATATCTCCGGCTTTGAGCAAGTTTCAATTTGTGCTAGATATTTTAATACTAAGACACTAAAACTATGTGAAGTTTTCTCTAAAATTTTGTTCCTACCATGTGATTTAACAGGAAACAGGACTGGCTGATCTAATTTTAGAAAGCTTTGGATTGTTTGGCATTGATATAGCGTATCTTTTGGGGTCAAAGATATGATGGAGCTGCAGCGATGTCCGGGTGCCTTTCAACGGGAAGTACAAATACACATTTTCTAGATTTATCCACTTGCAGTTCTACACTCATTGCGCGCTCATTCACTGAATTTTAGCTGTGTCCAAGTAATGTGTAGTCGTAGGAATTCGATGTTGCATTGAAGTCATTTCAAAAGCACGTGATTTTTTTAGCTCACCAAAAAGAAAAGACATTTTGTTTAAAGAAAAGGAAAATTCAGAATTCTCAACGAAAGTTAAAACTTTGAAAAGACACTGGCACACGCTGGATTGAAAGATACCATTTTGTGAGTGATTTCTTTGAACTTTAAATGCTAGTATTAGACTCTTTAGATGTAATTGAAAACTGGAGAGGCACAGATGCTTTTGGAGATGCAGCACTGCTAAAAAGTGCTATGTTACATCCACAGTTTTTGCTTTCCTTACTAATCATGCGTGATGTATTCGGAGTTGGACTAACACTTCGTAAATACTTACAAAAAATAAACACCGATCTTAAATGTTCTTTAAAAATGGCTACTGCTACACAGAGAGAACTGCAAGGTCTGAGCAAAGATGCTAACAATCACTTTCGCAAGATCTTTCAGGAAGCTAAAACTATGTGCGAAAAACTTGGGAGTTGTTATGAATATTACAAACAAGCATAAATATCGTTCAAATCCATCCACTCTTGAGCTTGGAGATTACTATCGTGTCACTATTTATATTCCTTTCATTGAACTTTTTATATCTAAATTGAAACATGGACTCTTACGAAACACTGATATATTTAAAGGATTTCAAGTACTATTTCCACCATCAAATTCCCTTCCAATATCCAGTGAGGAGGAAAGGGATTTGAAAGATCTTCTAGAAGCGTATGCTGCAGATCTCTATCAACCTCCTTCGGACGTAATGGCAGAGTTCAAAATTATATAGGAAATGCTAAAATACCGAAAATCTGCCATATAAGATTACAATGGATGGTTCTATCTACATGCAATAAGGATATGTTTCCCAACATAGTCAAGTTGTTGTAAATCCTCGCAACTATACCTATATCAGCTGCAACACCAGAGAGAACCTTTTCCACCTAAAGATGAATTTAAACTTACTTGAGGAATACAACATCACAAACCAGGCTGAATGGTCTTGCACTACTATCGATTCACCCGAGAAATTCAAGTGAACGTAAATTAATTGACGAGTTGGCGAAAAAAAAACGAAAACTCGATTTCGTTTTATAAGTAATGGACAATCTGTAATAGTTTTGTCGACTTTTGTTACAGTTTACAGGTAAGTTATAGTATATATATAGTATATAATATATAAATATATATTATCATATATATATATATAGTATATATTAGTTATTATATTATATATATATAATAGATATATGATAATATAATATATATTAATATATATTATATATATATATATATAATATAATATAAATATAAAATTAAAATTCAAACAGCATTGCAAGATCCCCCCTAGAAAAAAAATCGTAGTGTACGCCACTGTATATATATATATATATTATATCATATATATATATATATTATTATATATATATAATTATATATTATATTATAGCTATATATATATTGATACATATATATATATATATATTATATAATATATATATATATATATACTTATCTACTATATATATTATAATTATATATATATTATATATTATATATTATATATATATATATATATATATATTATATGATATATATATTTTAAATACAGATATATAATATATATTAATATATATATATACAATATTTATGATAATGTATATAATTTAAGTGTTATTTGAGTTATTGATTTATATATATATATGATATATATATATACATATATTATATATATAAATATATTTATATATATATATATTTATATAGTTTTATATATATAATAGTTTTTTTATATACTGTATAATATCTGAGAACTCTAATTTATTATTTTCTTTATTAAAAATTGACTTGACAACAACATTGATGAATGTTATTTATATTGTTAGTATTGTGAAAATTTATATCTGTTCATCGATTAACTAAAAGGGATTTCAAATAGCACCATTAGTCACATATTATTATGTTTAATTTAAATATTGAAAAATATATTTTAGTCTTTGCAAAAAAGTTTTTTAACCTTTTATAAATTTGGAAATACGTTAGTTCCTAAAAAAATATTACAATATAAAAATAAATATCAAAAGATTTTTTAAATAAAAAAAAAAAATATGAATACCACAAGGAAAAAGGATTACTTATTTAAATACGTTTTATCTATATATATATGTTGCCTTATTATCTGCTCTAGTGTCTAGAACCTGGGGATAAATAAAATTTGAACAGGGTATTATATTTTAACTGTGTGACATTAATATAACTATTTTATTATATAAAGAAAAAAAATAATTATCGTATATGATACTAAAGTGCAGGAGTTGATGATACACACACAACGGAATAGCCAGAGAAAATCACAAAATAAAATTACCGAGCGCAGCACCGGACATTTACATATAATATTATTTTATCGTTTTTTTCTCCTCATTTGTCTGAATGTTCTGCAAATAGAAATATCCAAAAAAAGTATTTTAATTTATAACTTTTACCACATGATGAGGTAATCATAATTTACTTAAGAATATCGAAACAATGCCACTTCTTACACTGAGAGCGAAAATAATAGAGCAAAATGCGATCATCGAAAAGAATATCTGGAATCCAAAAAAATTACTATATAGTAGTCGAAACGTAGGAGTGTGCTTTCTGCCCCCTTATAGCGTAGGAACAGGCGGGAATAAAACCAGCAATAACAAAGCAATAGATTACAAGTCGAATAGAATTTAAGAGTTGGAGTTCTTGAGGAGAGAGGTCTCCCCCAAAAAGAATTTTGACAGAGAAGCAGTTTATACAATGACCCCAAATCACAGAAAAAAGATAATAATGAATTTTTGGATAATCAGCGAAACGAACACGTATGAGAGAGAACCACGCCCATTCACAAAAAGTCACAGCTGAACGAGAACGTCAAGAGTTCACTAATGGAATTTATGTGGCAATCATGAATATCTAATCTATCCACCCAAATTAATAACTGTGGAATGTCCTGAGATTAGACAAATATTTAGTCGTGTATTTGAAGAATTCATTTCCACAACCTCTTCACATAACATACTAATCATCATAAGCTTCTCATTACCTTACGAGCAGATAATTCAAGACATGTTTACATATATGTCGACATGAATCACTCCATGCATTTACTACAGATATTATTAAGAGATCGACAGCTTACATATCGACAGTTACTAATTCATTACGACGTCCATTTATTTATTCTTTTAACTGCACTCCTGGGGCTTACCAGCGAGTTTAAACAGAGAAAATGGACTAGTAGATACATACCATTTAGAGTTAAAATGATTCACAGGTTCATCATTAACGTGGATTGAGAAAATCGCGACTAGTAGAAAGTACTACCTTGAACATTATGATGCAGTCAATAAATTGAGAGTGTAAATATATACACTCCATTAGAATCTTTATCAGATCAAAATATATTGTGGTGTTATGAGCAAGTTTTTAGAAAGTTTAATTTGCTACAGTGGAAATCTAGTCGAATTCATATTGTATGTACAAATCTTATCCCACACATTCCTTTCGTTTCTGAACTAACAGAGATGGCACCAATTTACTCTCTATATAGTGGTCTTCAAAAATGGACAAACAGATTTTTAGTGTGTAAATATATAACGTGATAAAAAGATATCATTGCTTACGAATCGATAATGTGTTGCAACAATATTTGATTCAATTACAAATTTATCTAAGATATTTATAGCTCGGTGTATTAATGAATCTTATTATTAAGAAATTTACTTTATTATTCACATCTTTGCGGGTAAATCTCCACTTTATGCACAATTTTCAAGGGAACTTAGCTATAATAACTAACAGTTGGTGAAATAAATCAGCATAATATTTGTATTTACTATAAGTAAAATTTGGATTAAATGTTTTCTTAAGTTTTTAAACTATACTCAATTATTGCAACAATCAAATCTATATTTAGGCAGCTTTTGATTGAACTTGTTAAACTAACATATTATAAATTGGCTAATAATACTATAGAACAACTAAACAATTACTTATAAATTACTAATGAGAGTATAGTCATACAATGCCATTTTCTCTATTATATTGGTCGAGAAACTATAAGGCAAAATCAAAATTATTATATATTAATCGTCAAATTTAATTAATTTCCCATTATTTGAGTAGTATAATAGCTTCTATCCTTAGTATTACTAATATCTCTCAAACTCTGAGAGTATAGATCAGCAGAGTTTCAGACTTTATAAATAAGCTTGAATGAAGGCTTAATTAGAGTTTAGAAGTATGATTTCAATGAATAAATAAGAAGAGAAAATGATCAATAAGGACATATATCAAACATAGATAATTGTTTTGATAAGTACTTAGTAGACCACAAGATTAACAAACGGGACTATTTTCTAATGATAATAAGAAGATAATCTGTTAGAGTAGAAAATGGATACCTGGAAGAAATAAGCTTATTTAAATTGATAATGATTGGTGAAAATTAAGTAAATAGTAGTAAGCAGACAGAAGAAGTTTCAGACGATGAGTCATCCATTTCCATTTTTCAGAAAGGAGCATTATCTACAATGAAATTAAGATTTGCCAAGTACCTCAAAATCATCAGGAGCAGTAATATTAAAGAAGTTACTGCAAAGTTATTAGTTTTTATAAGATTTGAAGAAAGATGAATGACTCAAAGAGTCAGTTAGTGTAATTAGGAAAAAAAGAAAAATCAGTGCTCTTCAAAAGGTCTCTGAAATTCTAAAAAAATTATTGAAATTTTTCTTTACCAGATAGAATAACTAGCCAATTTCTATATGGGAAAAGAAGACTATATACATTCATAATTAGTATTATAGATAGGACCCAAACGCCTAAAAATACCAAAAAACAAGCTAGTACTACAGCCCAAAAATTTACATTCGTCCTTTCCAGTCTCCCTCCATATATTCAAAGATTCTCATTTCGACAGAAGCTTAGGAGCAAAGTATAATATTGAAGAAAAAAATGTTTTTAATACAATAATCTCCCAACAAATTACTGATTGAGTGAACAGTATATTCTCTATTTACATTCGCCACATTTCAGCAATATTTTCAAAAGTGTTTAAAGATTAAGTGATTACTTATATATTATTATATATTTTAATATCTATATATTTATAATATGTACTTATTTCAAGTACTATATTACTATATTTATATATATAATACTATATATATATATAATAATATATATATTATATTTATATATACTATTAAAAGCTTTTTTAAACTTTGAACGGACCGCATACGAACTTTATATCCAGATGCGGTTTCCAGAAGCCCGACTTGCAGCCCGGCTGCGGCACACTGGCGCAATTGCATCAATTTCCAGAGTCGTTATGTGCCACTTTCTAACGTGCACAGCTCAGGCGCCCGTTCTGCTTAAATCCTCAATTCTGAGAAAGGGAATTAATAACGAGCAGACTGCACGGAGAATATGTTTACAAACAAATCTTTTACAAAACATGTGTCGAAATGGCTTGCCAAAATTTTTAATATTTTTAGTTAAACTTTTTATATTAAAGATACTAATAGATTGTATCATTATAAATACGATACATATGAAGCTATAGTAGTAATTGTTTACAATTTGCCCTGCTGATTCCGAACGGCGCGCTTCGACCGTTTTCAAGGTTACTCAAATTTCCTGCTTCTCTGATTGGTTTAATGACTAATAATTTTTTTTAATTTATCACCATTTTTTTTTTAAAATTGGAACAGTGTTTCCGAGCCCGATTTTTGCACCATCTAGGGCTGTAACTCGGGCGATCTGGAACGCAGCTATGTATATTCCTTTTTTACTTTAATAATTTATTGATCCGCTTATCCAAATTTTGGCTTACAGAACTAATAGCTCACATAGTATGGATATGACAAGCACTGCCGATCTACGGAACATATGATCCACTTCTATTGAGAGACTGCTACTTGTTATCAGTCAAAGTTATTAAGTAGTAGAGGTGTAAAGGTGTAGCTGAAGTGCGAAAAAAGTTCACGCGTCTTGGCCAGGAACTTAAAAAAATTTCTCGGTTCTGGCTTTAACACTCCCTAAACGATATATATATATGAGTATATACCTATATATATACTATATGATATATATATATATATATATATATATCTACTATAATATATATACATAATATACTATATATCATATATATATAATAATATATACATATATACTAAGTATAGTACTATATAATATAATATATATATATATATATATATATATATATATATATATATATCATATATATATAATATATTACTACTATATATATATATAATATATAATATATATATCCTAGTTTGCAACTGGAATGTAAATTGTTTAATTACAAGTATTTCTCAAAAAACTGCCCCATTCACAAGAAATAATAGTGTTGAAGAAATCAGTAGTACTTCAAAAGGTTGCCCCATTCCTCACCTCCTGTGATAGGTGTGATCCTTCTGATCGTCACCCAGCATCGCATTTGAGCTTAAAAATGTCCATCTATATTCTCCACCTTTTTGCACTTGAGGTATATAAGACTGGTGAATTTGCCCCAAATCCTAGTATTAGATGGCAACATAGAATTGAATCCAGGCCCAAGAGCTCATATCTGCCCCAAATGCAATAGATTACTCACCAGAAAATAAACCTCAGTATTATGCAACATCGGCGAGCTCTGGTTTCAATTGAAGTGCAATCTCCAAACCCTTAATTTATTTTCCCCAGCATGGTCTTGCAACTCAGACAGACTCGTATACAGAAAATCGTATCCCTCACCCACACTCAATCAATATAGGCTACTTCAATTAAATATCAATGGTATAAAGAATAAAACATGAAGAAAATACCTTAATTAAAGCCATTTTCATTTTTGCATCTGTGCTTAC
>JABUQX010091066.1:0-10000 GCA_015478945.1 Trachelipus rathkii
TTCTCATATGCTTTTTCTTTTTTTTAATTTTTTTTTCTTATATGCTTTTCTTCTTTTTTATACTTTTGTTTTTTTTCCTCATATACTTTTGTTTTTTTTCTCATATACTTTTTATTCTTTTATCTAATTCTTTATCTTTTATCTTGTACCATATTTTATCTTTATTTTTCTTTTACTTTTCTTCAACATCAAATTTTTTTTAAACCTTTTATCATTCACTTGACAAGTGCCATAATCATTAATTTACTTTTGTCAGCAATTTAAACATTTAACTTGTTTACTTTAGATAGACAGACTCCAATAATAATAATAATAATAATAATAATAATAATAATAATAATAATAATAATAATAATAATAATAATAATAATAATTATAACGGTAAATTTTCTTTAACACATTTAAATAAACATTATTATTTCAACAAATTATTATCAGATGCCGTATATATTTAAAGTAATTTCTACGTTAATAATAATAATAATAATAATAATAATAATAATAATAATAATAATAATAATAATAATAATAATAATAATAATAAGTAATTACTACTGCTACTACTACTACTACTACTACTACTAATAATAATAATAATAATAATAATAATAATAATAATAATAATAATAATAATAATAATAATAATAATAATAATAATAATAATAATTGGAGCACTTGTGGTGTCCTTTGACGTCCTCAGACGTAATATCAGTATTAATTAAATTTCAGAATTGGTAATGATAATGAAAATACTTTAATTAGTAACAATAAATGTCAGTAATAATAACAAATACAATAATAAACTCCCTTCATTCCTAACGATAATTCTAGCTGTAATAATAATAATAAAATTATAATAATAATAATAATAATAATAATAATAATGAATAATAATATAATAATAATAATAATAGTAAATTATTATTATTATTATTATTATTATTAAAATAAATAATAATAAATAAATAAATAAATAAAATATAATTATTATTATTATTATTATTATTATTATTATTATTATTATTATTATTATTATTATTATTATTATTATTATTATTATTATTATTATTATTATTATTATTTTTATTATTATTATTATTTATTATTATTATTATTATTATTATTTATTATTATTATCATTTATTATTATTATTATTATTATTATTATTATTATTTATTATTAATATTATTTCTTATTATTATTATTATTGATTATTATTTTTATTATTAATTATTATTTTTATTATTATTATTATTAAATTATTAAAATTTATTATTATTGTTATTATTATTATTATTATTATTATTGTAGTAGTAGTAGTAGTAGTAGAGTAGTAGTAGTAGTAGTAAGTATAGTAGTAGTAGTAGTAGTAGTAGAATATTATATTATTATTTATGAATATTATTATTTCATTATTATTATTATTATTAAAAATGAATCTTTATTATTACTATATTATTTATTTTACTATTGTTATTTATTATTATTATTATTATTTATTATTATTATTATTTATTATTATTATTAATTATAATTAATATTATTATTTATTTATTACTATTGTTATTTATTATTACTAATTGTTATTTAAATTATTACTATTTGTTATTTATTATTATTATTATTATTAATATTATTAATTAATGAAGGTAATTTTTATTATTACTATTATTATTAATTATATTATTATCTATTTTAATTTATTATTTTATTATTTAATTATTTTTTATTATTATTAATTATTATTATTATTATTATTATTATTATTATTATTAATTATTATTAATTATATTATTATTATTAATTATTATTTTATTATTATTATTTATTTATTTATTATTGATTATTTTAATTATTTATTATTATTATTTTTTTTTATTTTTATTTTTTTTTACGTTGTCACGACCACTCACGGGCAGAGCACCTATTCAATGAGGGGGTGTTGCCCATAGTTTATTCATCAAAACTAAACGCAAACATACGCAGATGAGCCAAGACGCAAGGCTTTAAAAGTGAGAGAGATTAAATTCGCAGGAACACAGAAGAATGGAAGGAATTCACATAAAACAGAGGCTGGCAGGAAAGAAGGAAGGCACACAGGCGAACAAGCCTGGGAATTACCAAATATCAAACACAAAACTCATGCGCCGACACAGCACCCTTTGTGCTACGAGGGCGTCGTAAAGGTGGTGGTGGTAACGCGAGAGATAGTTTTCCTCGAGGCACACTGCCGCTGCGGTCCTATAGAAAGAGATTAAAGCACCAACATCGCGCCCAAAGATAGAGGGTCAAGTGAACTGGAAAGTGCGAACAGTTTATAAGCCTTTTGGCTTTGACTCGACCCTGTCCAAAAGCCGGTGAAACCAGAGCCCCCCCAAGATATGAGTGAAGCAGTACTCCATACAAGGGCGGATGAGGCCCCTGTATAGCTGGATGGCAACTGAGAAGAGGAAAAAAAAGTCTCGCAGTCTAAACAGAACTCTCCCAGTTTCTTTGGAGGCCGCCCCTAGCCAACCATTGTGATGTGGGTTTCCAAGACATTTTTTTGTTTATGTTAAGGCCAAGGATGTTTAAATCATTGTCAACAGGAGAGACGAAGAACCGTCGAAAGGAGAAAGGAAAGTTAGAAGGTGTCTAGGAGAGGGAGATTTGAGAAGTTGGTTATTTTTAAGGAATTGAATTTCACAAGGTTGAGACGAACCCACCCGGAAATTCTATCCAGATCAGCGAGAATAGAATCGGAAAGATTAAGACGATAAGCAATTCTAGAAGTAAAAGAGGGAGCAGAAATTGATATGAGTAGAAGAATGAAGGTCGAGTCAGCGGCATACGAGTGGATAGAGTTAGATGTGCAGGTGAAATCATTAATGAAAAGATAAAGTTGGAGATAGTACAGAACCCTGAGGAACACCCCTATTTGACAGAAAAAAGAAAGAAGAAGTCCCCATCAACAACAGCCATATTGAGCGATTGAAAGAAAGCTAAGACAAAAGTAAGGAAAGAGAAGGAGGGAAACCCAAAGGAGGGGAGCTTGAGAGCAGTGACGCGTGCCATAACCCGTCAAATGCCTTAAGATATGTTTCAGCGGCGCCACCCACGCAAGTCACACCCGTAGTCTGAGGACGGAAAACCAGATAAATCAGTTAGATAGGAAGTATGTCACCAGTAGACCTCAAACGCCGAAAGCCGTACTGGCGATCGAAAGAAGTGAATGAGACCTCCAGATGGTTCTCGCAGGGTTTCAAAAATCTTTAGATAGAATACAAAGTGAGAGCTTTATAGGGGCGATAGTTTAGAAGGAATCAAGCGCTTCCTTTTTTCGGAAACAGGTTGGACAATGGCGTGCTTCCAACACTGAGGGAAAGTATTTGTATTGAGACATAAGAGAAATAGTTGAACGAGGGCGGGGTCAGCACGAAAAGCACACTCCCTCAAAAACTCGGGGAGGAATGCCATCCGAGCCGCCCGCCTTCCTAACGTTCATAAGATTTCCAGGAGCCCATGCACGCCGATTCAAATGTAATTCACAGGCAATGGCAAATAGCACCTGAGAGAAGAAAGGAGGAGGGGAGGAATGCCAGAATCGTCTAGGGTTGAGTTAGAGAAAATAGGAGGCCGAAAGAGATTTGCCTTTTCAGTTTGGAGAATTAGCAACAGAACCATGAGATCGCGAATAAGAGGGAGGAAAGACAGATTTACATAAGTTGTTAGAGATGTTTTGGCAAGAGGCCAAAAAGATTTATCAGTAGGAGAATCAAGGAGGTTAGCGCGCACTTTCGTTTGATGAAAGCCCGCTTTGCTCGACGAAGAGTATCCTTGCAACGATTTCTAGAGAATGAAAATTAACAAGAGTGATAGGAGAACGAGAATTTTTCCCACCCCCGATACGCCCTGTCTCTAGCCTGAAATGGCAGAGACAAGACGATCGAACCATGGATTTTGAGGAGAAAAGATTTAGTTGAAGAAAGGAATGAACCCTGCTCATCCCATCCAACGTTAAGCTCCGCACCTTTTCGGCAGAAGCGAAGCGTCACCAGAGTCAAAGCAGTCATTCCATTATAGCTTAGCGTGGAAGCGACGCAAGGCCCCAATCGGCCCGAGCAAAGTGCCGCCAGAAAAAAACGCATAGGGCAAGGAATGGGAGCTGTTGTTAGAGAAAGTTTAAAATTGAAGAGATATACAGGTTGTGGTCAAGATTTCCGATATGAGCGAAAGTGGTGTATATTTAAAGAGAGAAAGACTAGTGGTGAAACAAAGGTAGTGTGTTCAAAGAATTGGTTTGGGCGATCCGGAATGTGTGTGGGGTCTTTAATTAGTTGCTCCAGATCGTTGAGAATGCTGAATGATTCGGCCTCCTCCCCACCTAAATCAGTATGAGAGGACCCCAACCATTCAGTGTTGTGTACATTGAAATCCCCTAATAGAAGGACCTCAGTATTTGGATGGGAAAGATATAACAGTCTCGTGAGAAGTAGTAAGATATTCAAAAAAGGCGTGAAAAGCTGTGGGAAAACAGTAGCAGAAGCACAAGATTATTGTAATAGAAGGAAGAAAAGATTTTAACCTAGAACATCGAAGTAGGAGATTCGAGGTTCTCGAGACGTGTTAAAGGAGTGTTTATGTTTATATAGGCACATACTCCACCTTCAGACGGAAATTATGAAATAAGTTGTAGTTAGATACATTAAACGAGTTAGAGGATGAATTCTTAGCCATCTGAGTTTCAGACAAGAGCAAAAGGTTAGGGTTAGAGTTAGAGAGGTGGTATTCCACAGAGGCAAAGTTTAGATTTTAAGCCGCGGTTGATAAAGTCGATAGAAAGTCCGCGCCTGAGCAAATCTGCCATTCTACACAACCACAGCCAAACAAAAAAATTTATTTTATTATTTATTATTATTATTACATTTTATTATTATTATTATTATTATTATTATTATTATTATTATTATTATTAATTATTATATTTATTATTATTATTATTATTTATTATTATTATTATTATTTATTATTATTATTATTTATTATTTTATTATTATTTTTATTATTATTATTATTATTATTATTATTATTTATTATTATTATTATTATTATTATTATTATTATTATTATTATTATTATTATTATTATTATTATTATTATTATTATTATTATTATTATTATTATTTATTTAGCCCATGCTTTTATCTTATGTAAAATTGAAGAAGAAAAAATATATTAAAAAGTAATGATAAATTTGATTCCTCGAAATTTTAAAAAGCATAAAAGAATTTGAACAAATCACAATGGAGATCTGAATAAAAAATCGACCAATGAGCTTCAAGCTCTCAAAGCCGATTTGCCGCTCGGAGCATTTTCATATTTTTTCCAGAATATAATGAAAATAAAAGGGAAAAATAATTTCCAGGCCAAAATTGAATTAAAAGTAAGACTTCTAATGTTCGGTTTTGGTTTAGGAAAAGATATTTTGATTTCGATGAATTTTTAAAAAAAAAAAAAAAATTTATTTAATGTTTGGCAATTTAAAATATGAATTTTGGATTTCGTGCTAAATATTTTGAGAAATTTTTAACTTCAAATGTACGGTGTTTTTGACAGTATGGTTTACACATACATACATATATACATATATACATATATATATATATATATATATATATATATATATATATAATATATATATATATATATATATATATAATATATATATATATATATATTTATATAATATATAATAATATATAATATACTATATATATATATATATATATATGATAATAATAAATAATAATATAAATATAATAAAATAATAAAAATAAAAATAAAATAATAATAATAATAAATAATAATAACCTTCCAACTGATTAAATGTTTATGAAATTAGAAAATTAATTAATTAAATATTACAAAGCCATCGAAAGTAACCGTAAAACGCTAATAAAACCATAAAAATTTGCGAATCTTCAAAAGGATTTTAGACAAAATTTCCTCATCTGTAATCTAACGCAACGCAGATGTGACGGCGCCTACGTCGGAAGAAAACTTGGTATATTTTAACCATTCTTTTGAGTTTTCACTTGCCCTTTTTTATTTTTATTATTTATTATTATTTTTTTTTAACACTACCTTTTCAAAAAAAAAACAAAAATTTTATATATATATATAATATATATATATATATATATATATATTATTATTATATATATATATATATATATATATATAAATATATAATATATATATATATATATATATATATATATATATTATTATATTATATATATAGACTGAACTGCAAGACTTTCGGCAACCTAGACAAACACAGATTAACACCCTAACACCCGGAAATAGTAAGTCAAATCACAAATTTAACAAAATACCACAATTCTTCGAACAAACTCCAACACTTCCTCCCAAGAACATCCAAACACAGCTGAATAACACCAGAATGTGGGAAACAATAAATACACTGAAAAACTCAACCAACCAAACAAAATACACGTCATGAATCCATCAAAACTCAAAACACACAAAACCCCAATCCAACCAAACAACACACAAACATTCTTGCAATTCACGTCGGAAGGCAGAGTTAAACAAACCACAACACCCTCAAACAAGGAATTCAATCAAAGCTCTCAGAATACTCACCACGACCCACAACAATAGAAATATCACAACTGACTTAGAAAACCATAACAAAGACACTTAAAAACTCATCTGCAAACTCACAGCAATTTGAAATTACACTCAAACACCCGGGGAACACAGCTTAACTCAATTAGCACAAATAAACAACAGTCCACCAGCCTAAATTCATTCCCCTTATCCTGGGAAAAAAAGCTAATCATTATACCCAAACTAAAACCAGAAAAGACCCCTCTCACCTCATCATATCGCCCCATTTCTCTATTATCAACACTACTCAAACTATTAGAAAAAAAAACATACTAAACAAAATGATCCACACATCACCAAACACAAATTTCCAACACGGCTTCAAAACAAACCATTCAACCCAACCGCACTCATAAACATGCATCAACCCACAATCAACGGCCTTTGTTTAATTATAGCAATCGACATTAACAAAGCCTTTGACATAGTACCTATAGACATAATTATTCAAAAAAAACAATAAATATCCACTAACCTAAAGAAGTGGTATTTCCAATTTCCTATCAGGAAGAACAGCACAAATACAAACAAAGAAATAAAATCCCGAATAGTAAACATCATCAAAGGAGTACCCCAAGGCGCAATCCTATCCCCACATTATTCGACCTTTTCACAGCCAACCTCTCACAACCTCAAACAGGCCACATAAACACAACAATCTACGCGGACGACATTACTATAGCCGCCACACACCAGAACCTAAACACTGCCACAAACCTGACCCAACAATACATCAATCAACTTCAAACATGGCTAACGGAAAACAGAATGTCCGTCTCACCAAACAAATCATCAATCACATTAATCACCACGTCCGCCAACTTGGCACCTCCCCCCAAGTCTACTTAATAACATTGCATAACCCTCACAAATTCTCAAATCTTGAAGTAACACTTGACACTCATCTCACCTTTACAAAACACATCAGACAAACATATTTCATAGCAAACAAGAAACTAACATATTAAGAACCATTGCCAGCACAGACTTCACAAGCAAACAGCCACCATCATATACAAACAATACATTAATCCGACTCTAAACTATGCCACACCAAACTTGGCACCCATTACTGACTAAAAACAATATATAAGAAACTCCCAAACAAACAAAACAAAGCAACTACGAATCATAAACAAGGATGTAAGTTCAGCTAACCAAAACAACACCTACAGAAGACTAAAATTCTACCCAATAGACATACACCTGGGACATGAATAAGGCACACTGTTTCTTGTAAAACCAAACACCCGCCAACATCCTGCCCAACATGCCTCGTCACCCCTACCCACCACAGACTCAACAACCTCCTTCTTCACCAAACCTCTATATTAACAAACAAATTCTGTAACACATTCCACCTCTAACCGAAGCAACACTCATACATCAAAACAAATTCCACACGAACAACAGAAAACTACCTAGGCGCAGACCACCAAACTAGCCACTGTCCATTATCTTCAAAAAGAATATATATAGAGACACTATTTTAAAAATATATATATAATAGTGTTATGAGCAAAATAAATAGTTTCGTAACAAATATTAAAGAAACAACCAAACTCTTTTTTTTACCACAGATGAATGGTCTAATACCCATTCTAGAGTTTCACTGCAGTCTTTGACATGCCATGGTATTAACGAAATTTTTGAACGTCAAAGTTTCGTTTTGAGTGCCGAACCACTAAGTAAGCGTCACACAAGAGAGTATTTGAGTGAAGTTTTTGATCATATGCTGGAGGGACGCTGGAGCGAACATAAAAAAAAGCGCTTATTTCTTTCCGGCGTTAAAAATATAACTTACCAATTTTAGAATTTGGATATTGAACTTTTAAAAACTCCTTTCCAAAGGGCGGTGGCTGGGGTAAGAGGTTGGTGGGATGCACTGTAAGAGTGGGACTACGTCCCGCATCCTGGAAACGTAGTTAATTCTACTGTCAGGCTCTTATAAGAAATAATGTTGGTGCAATATAGGATAGTTATCTTAAAGACATTTAATATTTATGTTGAAGATTGAATAAGAAGAATAGGTCTTATAATATTCGTATTCGCGAATATATATATATATATATATATATATATATAAAAAATTCGTATTCGTATTCGTGAATATAAAAACTTCATATTGGTTCCATCTGAAAGTATAAAGATGTTCTCCATTCTTGAATTAAGCATGAATCGCATATATATGGTAGTTTCACTCACACATTTCTCCTTGAAATGGTGTATGTAGCCTAAGACCTTTCACCTCATCAACTCTACCAGCTTTCATAAACTCTCTCAAATATCTTTGCTTCACTTTTTACATTATTATCGCTATTACAACAGACACTGCCCTTATAAACTTTCTCATCGCATGTCCCTTCCTTTGAGGAGAAATTATTCAACTTGTCTATGTACACAGTCTAATAATTTCTGTCCAGCTCTTAAAATTAACAGCTATGCTAATTCTTTTATGTACCGTACAGGTAAGGTCTTTTACACTCTTCACGCATCAATTTTACCTACGTTGTATTTGACTAAAGGCCTTTCCAGTCTATAAATGTCATATATGACCAATGTCACCTCGTTCAATTCAAAACTTTTTTTAATCATCATTTTCAAGGGAAGTCGAGTAAATCACGTTAGTGATATATCAACACCAACACCATCTCCCAGGTAGGGCTTTCGCCCTGTCAGTTGAACCAGCATCTTCTTCCTTCTGGCCTAGAAACTCTTGATCCTGGAGAACTCTAGAAAACTATTTCTCAACGCAATGATTTCCGATGCTGGTCCTCGAGTTATATACTCTCAGGTAGGGTTTTTATCCTTTCAGTGAACTAGCATTTCTTATATTTGACCTCCAAAATTATTCTCCCAAAAACTATAGAATATCGCTTTCAGGCTCAAAAATTTCCAATGCTAGTCTGAGAGTTATACAGGCAAAAAAGGTAAAGGGTCAGGATGCCAGGCCCTGTCACCCTAGAACTGTGCGAAGAAAGTCCATATGTCCCATTGCGTTGAAAATCCATTCTTCTTATAATAGCAAGCCTATCTATTGTTTAATACCTAATTGTACTTAATTTCGTTATTTTATATTTTCCAAAATAACTAAATCGAAAATTTGTTACTCCTCTATTTATTTTATTTAACTTATTTTGTTAAAAGAACTCAAGACTAAAATTCTGTTATTCATCAAGTAGCTAACATAGATTTTAACTTTGCATTAATTTAAAAAAAATTTGCGTTTATAATTTCTTGAACTGGTTATTATTATATTTATAATTATAATTATAATTATAATTATAATTATAATTATAATTATAATTATAATTATAATTTGTA
>JABUQX010091067.1:0-7500 GCA_015478945.1 Trachelipus rathkii
AGAAGAATTCGATAACGAATACTTGCTTCAACGAGCTATGGAGAAGGAGAAATGGAGCTTGCAAATTGGATTGGATCGCGTCAAGGACGGTGAATTGAAAACATCTTCTAAAAATCCTACTCCTAAATTGTCTCACATAGAGAATGTCTTAACATGTGAAGTAGCAGATTCTAAAGCCTTGCAAAAGAAATCAGAGGCAAGTGAAAATCGCAGGGAAAATATAAAGAATAAGCATCGAATCCTTTCATCAGATGAAAAATATGCCTCTCAAACCTTGATCTTAAGGTTCGTTATAACAAAGAAATATCTGGTTGAGGAAGTTTCGCAAAATGGAATATTGATTATTCTTGGATTGACCTTATGGCAGCTGAACTCCATGCGAAAGAAACCTCAAGTCCAGGTTAAGAAGGAGAGAAGAGGTTCGTCGTCTATTGCTGTAACTTGTTCTTCAGATAATACTGATGGAAAATTTGTGGAAATCAAGTTTGAAACAGCTGATATGCGCCGAGAAAATAAATTCAAAATTGAGAACTCTCAAAAAAAGGAGAAGCTTAATGAAAGCTTAAAGACGTCAGAAGGACAAAGTGTGAGAGTAACATTGTCAGAACGCTGAGTTGGATGCCCTTACAATAATGCTGCTGTCCTAAGTGATGCAGAAGAGGATAATCCAACCGCCGCTCTTGAAAATCAACGGGCTGGGGTGTTTAGCCAGCCAACGTCCAGATCAATGCGCCCTTGTCGCTTCTTCCTTGATGGTCAAGAGAACTGGCATAGAGGAAAGGTCGAAGACGGATTGGAGAAGAAGAATTGTGGAATTGGAAAACTCCAAACCTTCATAGAAACGAAAGAGTTTACCATCTCGATGACTTTTGCTGCAATGACGAAACGTCGAGAAGAAGAACAAAACGGATCCGACAGAGGGACGATCCCGAAGATAGAAGAAATGGGAAACCCTTCAGCATGGGTGAAAACGATGGCACAGTATAAATACCGAAGGAAAGTCTTATTTTCTTTCCAGGCAAAGATGTCCATGACCGTTTTCTTAAGACGAAAGATGACACGTCACTTTGTCTTCTTAGGAGGGGCGTGTGTCAGATTATATCTTTGCCTATACATTGTGAAGGCCATAATTTGGCGATAATGAGATCCACAAGTCAATTTATAATTATAGAAAATTATTATTAATGATTTCGCTATTATTTGGTTAAAGTTAGATTATTTTATAATTCGCTCAATTTTATTTATTATATAAAAATAGATTTATTTTAGACTAATAATGATAAACAGACTTATTAGCATGTAATGTGTTAGGATAGTAATTAATTTTATACTTAACAAGTCAAGGAAAGTTATTATGATTTTATAATTTACTAATATGATGGATACTACTGAATAGTATTTAAAGGAGAAAATTTTATGATAATGGCTTCTTGCTTTTTGCTTTTTCGTTCTTCGAACTTGTGATTGGGATATCTTTCAAATTGTTTACGAGTAAAACTCCAGTTTCTATCTTGATTATTTTACAATCCTGTACAGCTTCCAGATCTTTAGATAAATTCTCATTGAAGCTTGGACTTAACATTCAGCAAGTTATAAAGGTTTTAATAAAATTTAACCCCTAGACTACAGAAGATTTTTACAGATACTGAACCCACGTGTCCTCATCGATAAAATATCTCGACACGTTTTTGGGTGGCCTGTCCGAGAAGGAATATAGTTTGACAGTATTTCTTCATTTCACTTGCTGAATTTAGATACTCACCTCTCTTTCATTCTTCACGGTCTCTTCTCCCTTTTGTCGACAATAATAATGGACTATCAATCCTGGTGTCAGATGGCTAAAGAATTAGGCCTAAAAGGCAAAGAGTCTGTTGAATTTACCGAATATGGCCCCGTTCGTTGAATCAAGGGATGAGTTGCACCAACCACCTTCCTGCCAAATTTCTAACTTTCCCACTACCTCACAAATAATCCGTTTGTTTTCATCAACACTATATCTAAATATTTAAACTCAGACAATTTTTCTAGTTGCTCAGCGTCCAAAATAACTTTTTACCAAGGACTGTCCATACTCACTCTTATCTACGTTTTCAAACGTCTCCTTTTACACCCTCTCAAATCCCTCTACCAATAATCTTAAATCTCTTCACATTCACCACACAAAACCAAATCATCCGCATATATATATATATATATATATATATATATATATATATATATATATATATATATATATATAACTATACTATATACCCTATATATATATATATATATATATATTTATATATATATATATACTATATATATATATATATATATATATATATATATACTTCTTGCTATATACTACTCTTCATAACTGCTATTCTTATATATATAGCTGCTCTTAACAACCAACCTTCGGTATATATGTATAATGTATAATATATATAACTCTTAATATATATATATATATATATATATATATATAATATATATATATATATATATATATATATTTATGTATATTTACCCATATATGTATACCCATATATATATATATATATATATATATATATATATATATATATGTATATATATATATATATATAATAATAATATATATATATATATATATATATATATATATATATATATATATAATAATATATATATAATTTACCAAATTTATATATATATATATATATATATATATATATATATATATATATATATATATATATATATATATATATATATATGCTATATATATATATTGGAAGTGTAGGGGATTTTTTTCGCCTCCGCGGATGCGGATGCGGATACAGATGGTAAAAATCACTATCCGCGGGTGCGGATGCGGATGTGCGGATAGTTAAATTTTTAGAGTCTTAGCCACAAGTTAACTTCATATATGTATATATATATATATATATATATATATATATATATATATATATATATATATATATATATATATATATATATATATATATATATATATATACCTTTCTTTTATATATATTATATATATATATATATATATATATATATATATATATATATATATATATATATATATATATATATATATATGTTACCAAATTGCGGGACGTGGACCCAACTCTTTTCCACCCCACCAATCTCTGTCCCCAGCCTCCACCCATTTGGAAAAAGGTTATATATATACATAATAATACTTGAAATTAATAATTCTTAAATTATGTTCCAAAAACTAAGGCTTCTAAGGCCTTTCAAGTGAGAGTTTGCTTCTCTTTTCTTCGTAAATGAGATCTGCACCGCTGAAAAGACGCTCACTAAGCTACACTTATTGAAGGGCATGCTAAGTATTCCCTGCCGAGTTCTGCAAGGTGTGAAAAGCTTTTACAATTATCACGCCATCAAACCAAGGGATCTTTATCCGATTCCAAGAGTTTTCGCTTTTGATAATCTTCGATCAATGACAGAGTCTCTTTTGACACCTCTGAACAAGACTCTTCATCGCTGCTAGAAGCCAAAAGAACGTTCATGAATTCAGCAATGGTTTCGCTAACAGATGGTAAATGTGTGTCTGTTTCTGCAATCTTTTCCTTTTTGTTGGCTGGTGAAATTTCTGCCTTTAGCAGCATTTCATCACATAGGCACACTAAATAAATTTTAACCCTCTGTGAAACACGTGTTCAAGAAATTTGGTTTTGTATCTAAGATACAGAAATGTTGTTATTGCACATGCGTAATTGTTTTGCAGAATTTGAAATATATTATCTATCTCCAGCATGAGTGTTTCTGTCATCTTTGAAAGTCCCTTACTAATAATAGCAGTATTTAGCACAGCTTTTATCGTTGCACCTAGAAGAATCCCGTCTGACAAACAGAATTTTCTGAGCTAATAGTCTTAGTTACCTCTTCAAACGGTTTTTAAGAAAAGTAATACAATTACCTAAAAACGTATTATCATCACCTGTCGGGCCTTTCACCTTTGTGTTTGTTCGAAGTGTAAGGGAAGACAGCTTCATTTATTTCTTCCGAGTCTGAACATCTTGCGTTGCAGAAAGTTGAAAAACATTTAATTTCATAATTCATAAATAAATACTATCCCCTATCCGCAAAAAAATGATGCGGATGCTGATAGAGAAAAATGATGCGGATATCCGCTACACCTCTAATATATATATATATATATATATATATATATATATATATATATATATATATATATATATATATATATATATATATATATATATATATATATTCTAACTTCTTTATATATATATAGATATATTTATATATCAGTGAAAATCTTGAATAAAGTGCAGAGTAGGCAACGCCTACTTGCCTTAGTGAACCCAAAAATATTAAAGAATCAACATATATATATATATATATATATATAACCTTATATATATAATATATATATATATTTCTAATAACATATATATAGATACATATAGATATATATACTCTATATATATATATATATATATATATATATAACAAATTCATTCGAAGGCTCCATGATAAGCCGCCGACGTAAATTTCAACTTGATTCTTTTTAAATATTAGCGATCACTGGCAACGTTACTTCTCTGAGTCAGAAAAATAATTCCGTTTTCTTTAAGTCTAGGCAACCTCTGTAATTGCCTGTCGACTCTAGTAGCAGTCATTTAAAAAAAATTGATCTTCTTTATAAATAAATGTAAGTACAAAAGATATGAATTTTCATATATATATATATATATATATATATATATATATAATTAGACTTTAACAGCTACGTATATAATATATATATATATATATATATATATATATATATATATATACTGCTGCTATCTATATATATATATATATATATATATTGATTTGCCTACTCAAGAATTTTGAACACGAGCCGCCACTGATATATATATATATATATATATATATATATATGAACTGCTCATTATATATATATATATATATATATATATATATATATATATATATATATATATACTATATATATGTTTCTTTCATACTTTTCTCTATATATATATATATATATATATAACAGAATCCGGTTCCGGTTCCGGTTCCGAACGGATATCATGTCTTTTCAAAAAGCTCTCACTCGGGCTGGATATCATTTTCAATATCCGGCACCCGGCCATCCGGATGTTTCTTTAAAGAGTTGAAAATTTTTCTCCTTAAAATTCCGAAAATTTAGTTTCACTCAGAATAATTAACTTATCAGCTTCAGAGATATTTAGTTTTAATTTGTAACTGTCAGAAATACTTGTAAATACATAAGTAGTGGATGAATAATTGTTGAAATTTTTCTTTATTTTTAGTGAAAGATTCTTTTAACAAATTTTGTAGATCTTTTAATATTTGAAATGCATCTGATATTGAATTTTATGAATCTTTGCATTCTTTATACACTTGCTTGCAGTAATGACTTTCACATGATTATATATAAAAAAAAAAAATCTATGTATAAGTATACATATGTATAAGTATACATAATATTAGGATTCGTAAATATTTAAAAAAAAATACATAAACATGTGGTGATTAAACCTGAATTGTTATTTTATTTTAAAATATATATTAAAATAGTAAAGTTATCCACCTTGCAAAGTACTCTTAGAAAAATAAGTTTACATGTATTATTTTATGTTTTAATGACTGTAGAGTATATATATATATATATATATATATATATATATATATATATATATATATATATATATATATATATATATATATATATATATATATATATATATAGACCAAGGTAAAGGTGATAGCAAGAAATATTTTGTACGTTTTTTTCTTACTTTATTAAATTTTATCGGCCAGAGTTTACTTTAGGACAGGCGTGTAATTAGAGAACTACAAATCCTACACTAAAGCAAATGTCATTTTTATAATCAGTGGACAATTTTAGAGAAGAATTTAATATTTTTTTGGGGGCTCGAGCCGACAGGGGACACAGAGAGGGACGAAGTTCCCCCCGTCGTCCACCGGTAAGACCGAGAGACCACGACTCCTTCAATCTTTGCGGTTTACCTGTGGGTTTCCTTTAATTAAAAATAAAATTTCTACCTTATTTCAATGCTGTGGGAAGCTCTTTTTATTAAATTAAAGTGTTATTTTGACTTTCAGTAAATAATAAAACGTACTTCCTTCATTTTATTGGAACGAAAATTCGTACCAAATATTTCCTTTCATATCACATCTTTATCTTTACATATAAATATATATATATGTAAGTATAGATAACCTCTCTCTCTCATATATATATACTGTATGGACCTATTATCCATTTTGACTCAGATAGTTTCGTTCTTTTTTGTTTGTCATTTTCAACATGTATTTAACAATTCGTTAAAAGGAATGACAACGGACATGGGATTCAAAATATATGGGACCAGTTACGATTTTACGACTCCGTCAGTTTAAATTTTTTTTTTTAACTAAAGGAATACCAAAAGGGTAAACCTCAAAGATGGCAGGAGTCAGGGGTCTCTGGGCCTTCAGGGTAACTACGGGGTAGGACTAATTCCCCTTCCGGGGAGGGTCTCGAAACCCGCTCTTTATTTTGGGTGTCACTTGGGTTACCACGCTGATTCAAATGCTCATAATTGGTTTTTCTGTAGTGTCACTACTTTTGAGATATTTCATTTATGAGAAAAATGTTATTAATTTTTTTTTTTTTTTTTTTTTTTTATTTTATAATAAGCTTTATACGCTGATTTCAAATATGGGTTGTTTTTTCTGTAAGTGTCATTCTTTTCGAAATTTTTTTTTTATGAAATATTTTTTTTTTTATACATTTTGTAATAAGCTTTATACGCTGATTTCAAATATGTATTGGTTTTCTGTAAATGTCGTACTTTTCGAGATATTTCATTTATGAAAAAATATTTATTTATTTATTTATTTATTTTTTTCTTTTACATTTTTATAATAAGCTTTATACGCTGATTTCAAATATGCAATTGGTAAGTGTCGTACTTTCGAGATATTTTATTTTTAAAAATTTTATATTGATATAAATGGGATTTTTTAAATAATTATTTAAAATATTTCGAACTTTTGAATCATGTTCATCACCACTGAAATTCATTGTTAAGTATGATCTACTAGCAATATGTTAAAAAAAAAAACTAAAGATATATATATATATATATATATATTAATCTATATATATAGACCTATATATATATATATATATATATATATATATATATATATATATATATATATATATATATATATATATATATATATATATATATATATATATATATATATATATATATATATATATATATATAGTTTCTAACTCGCGTAGTGTGGATGGGTTTGTTTTTGTTTTTTTTTTATTATATTAGTTTTAAAATTTTTAGCTGTTCATTTCCAAGTTTTTAATATAAACACGCTTGTGATCGCCTTCATTTCTTATAAATTTATTTTTAATATCTAATTAAATGCCTGTGTGCTGAAATAATTTTATTTTTATAATTACAAAGG
>JABUQX010091067.1:12500-15000 GCA_015478945.1 Trachelipus rathkii
TAATCTGTTTTATTCAGAAGAACAACGCCTCTACCCTTATCAGGCTTACATATAATAATGGAATCGTCCTGTCTAATTGCTTTTAGAGTAGTAAAATCGGACTTTGTAATCAAAAAAGAAAAAACTTTAGCAGGGTTAAATCTGTAAAAATGTTTATGGGCAATCTGTTTTATTTTAAGCGTAACTGTTTTAAAATCTGATTTACGAGGTTCAAACTTCTTCAGTGAAAGTAACAAATTTTCAAAAGCCCCAAAATATTTTACGAAACTTATATTATAACAAGGTAAACTAAAATTTAAACCTAGACCCAACAATCTTTTCTCATTAATTGATAAAATCTTTGATGAAAAATTAAAAATAAATCTATCTGAATTTAGCAAAGAATCATCATAATGTAAATCCAATGCATTTAGCTTTGCTGTATGGTTTTGTTTACAAAGTTTCACTCGTCGTGCTACGAGTACTGATAATTTATTACTAACAAATACAAAGTCAATAAATGATAACTTATTACGCAAAGTATCAAGGCAGGTTCGATATTGTGAAGCTATACGCTTGTGTTCTTTAAATTTATAGGTTATCTCTTTGTTTAATAATTTAAATTGGAATCCTCGATACACATTGCTATTATAAAGTCTCTTAGTAAAAAGCTTGAATCTAATAAACTTAGGAATAACGTTATAAGCCTTACACGTTCTTAAAAATTCAAGATCCAGCCTCCGCTTTTCGCGTTTGAAATGAAGATCCTCCAAGTGTCTAATAGAACCTATGGTGTCTTGGCCATATCGTTGTCGTATAAAGCTGATCCAACTTCTATAATCCGGGTATCGTAATTTAAGGATGAAAAGTAGCACCAAGGCTCTAGACAACATCGGAAAATCTTTATTGAAATAGGTTAAAACAACGTTTCGGAAAGCTTGTCAGTTTCCATCATCAGGCTGGGAATAACAAGAAAAAATATATATATTTTTGAACTAGTGGACTACAATATGAAAAGTTATACATAAATTAAATGTTTGGAATAAATTTAAATTTAAATAAACCTATAAATTTAAAGATATCAATTATCCTATTTAAACAATCATTGATTTCTTTATTAACAAGCGGAGCCGGAAACTCAAATCTTCAGAATAAACTTAGGCACAAAAATTCGATAACAATAATAAATAGATAATTAAATAATAAATGAAATTTACACTAAATGGGTAACTCAAAAAAAAATAATAATAATAAATAAAAAAAAAAAATGAAAACAAAATAAAGAAACTTACTAGAAATATAACATTCAAGGATTAAAACAACAAAGTCATCGGCAAAAACTTCATTAATACAGACTGGTCAGAGTAGTAACAACTTAACGGGTCCGCCATCACAGTTTAAAGAGGGTTTAATTTCTGCGATGTGGAGAGATTCTAGAATGTGTAAGTTGGTTATTGAAGTCGTCGTTTGAGACAATATAGAAAAATTAGTGAAATTAAAAGGATGATCGAGTGTGTGTGCATGATCACGTATGGATGAATGAGAAGGACTATTGAGTAATAAATTTGTACGTGTGGAAATACCTCTATGCTCATCCACTCTGACAGCGAGTTGGCGCTGAGTGCTACCAACATAGGAGGCATCGCAGCCACCACAGCTAAATTTATAAATGACAGAGGCTTGGAGAGCAGCAGGGGTCTTTTCCTTGTGGTTACAGAAAGATGCTATTTTATGTGAAGAATTGAAAATTAATTTGGTATCAAGTTGAGGGAAAGTATTAAAAAGAAAATGAGAAAGGTCTTTAGAAAGTTTAATGTGAATGTGTTCATAGAAAGGCAAAGAAAGATATAGTTTTAATTTAGGAACTGAGGCTGTAAGAGAGGGAGGGTTAAACCTAGAATCCAGAAACTTATTAATGTATTTATAAACTAGAGAATGGGGAAAAAGATTAGATCCAAAAAAGTTCAATAAAAAACGAAATTCATTGTGCATAAGTGTGTAAGTGGATGTTAAATGAAAAGCTCTGAACAGTAAAGTTTTAATACTATTGCATTTATATGATAGCGGAATGTGGCTGAAGAAGTTTAGACCCAAGCCAGTGAAAGTTTTCTTTCTAAATATGGACGTGGTAAAATCTGTTGTTGTTTTCTTAATAAGCAAGTCCAAAAAAGGGAGTGTGCTGTCAACTTCATCTTCACGGGTGAAAATGATGTTTGGTAATTGGGAATTTATATAGGTAAAAAAGTTGTGAATCTTATTTTTATCCGTAAACAGCAAGAATGTGTCATCCATAAATCGTTTGTAAAAAGATGGTTTAAAGGAGGGGGGACAATTGTTTAGCCAAAGTTGTTCATAGTGCATAAGATAAGCATTAGCTAGGATGGCACTCAAAGGAGATCCCATCGCCAAAGAATTAGTTTGTTCATACAGGGAGTGATCAAAGAAAAAATAGGTATCTTGAGTGGCTAGTCTTAAAAGAGTTCCAAACTCTTTTTTGTCAAAACCGTGAAAATGGGTAACA
>JABUQX010091067.1:27500-30000 GCA_015478945.1 Trachelipus rathkii
ACTTGTACTTGGACTTAAGTACATTTTTTGGAGTACTTGTACTTGTACTTGTACTTGCAGTTTCTAAAACCCATGTACTTGTACTTGTACTTGCACCTCTTGTACTTGAAAATTTGCAAGTACTTGCAATGTACTTTTGGGCATTTTAAGCTTTGCCAATATTTTTTTTAAAAATCATGTTTTCTACGCATTGATTTATTATTTCTTGTGTATTCTAAATAAATTTCCATTTACGAATACTAAAGTATTGTCCTTATATATATATATATATATTTATATTATTATATATATATTAATATATATAATATATATATATATATATATATATATATATATATATATATATATATATATATATATATATATATATATATATATATATATATATATATATATGAATATTATATTATATAAGTACATTAATAACTGATACAAATTTAAGCATTTTAATTGTTTGATTAACCGACTAGTTTTTGGGTAAAGATCCTTCATCCCGATTTTCAAAGACTGTACAATATGAATGATAAAAATTTTTAACAAAATATTATCATTAAAATTAATTAAAAGTTAAAATAATATAAAGCTGAAATAATAAGCCATATAGATAAATTAATGATTACAATAATATATGGTTAAGAGTTCATGATTTAAACAAAACTTCACTTCAGTATTAAAAGACTGTTAAAACTTAGATTCATTTAAAGTCGTTGAAAATGCCCCAAATATTATAGGGATTTCTAAACTGAAGATCGGGTTCCTCAATTTGGGACAATATTCCAAAATTCGTATTCTTTATATAATCCTTTAAAGAGACATGAGCATTTATAGCTGAATGGGGGGAATGAGGTAAATGGTCTAGAGTTCTAAAGGAAATACCTTTATGCTCAGCAATACGTGTGGAAAGGCTTCGTATTGTCTTTCCTTGTAATGATATATTACTGATGAGCATAAAGGTAAAGGGAGTTTATCTTTAAATTTAAAATATTTCCAAATTTTGTTTTCACTCGAAAATCTAAATCTAAATTTGAACTGTGGAAAGTTTGTTTTTAAAACCACATCAATTTTACGTCAAATTTTGTAACTGATTTTCCCCAGAAAGGCAACCTCATATACAAAATATCCTTAAGAGCTGTTAATTTAGCCTGAAATTTGTCTTTAAATTTTGCTGAAAGTAATTTTCGAAAAGTTGAGTTAATTATAAATTCTAGGAACCCATTCTTCAGAAATAATGTTTTCAGGAAATCAAGTTCTTTTGTGAAATTAACATAAGATGACGAAATAATTTATTAGAGTTTTAATAAGTTTATTTATTTCTTTGTTAAATTAAAAAATAAAATTTTTTTCGTCAATCAGTAAAAAGGAACGGAGGCGAGATGGTGATGATTGGATTTGGAAGTTGTGTAACAAAGCGTTTATGGAGGGTATAGTTCCAAGGGATTGGAGGAGAGCAATAATAGTACCCTTATATAAGGGTAGGGGGGGATAAGGTAACTGTAGGTATTATAGGGAATTAGTTTATTGAGTGTTGTAGGGAAGATATATGCTGGTATTTTGGTCGAAAGAGTGCGTCGAGTACCTGAAAGACTGATTGGTGAAGAACAAGGTGTGTTTAGTAATGGTAGAGGATTTGTGGATCCAATCTTACATTGAAAACAAAGATGATATGGGAAAAGTGGGAGAGAAAATAAGTATTGTATTTAAGGTTGTAATGGGTTTTTGCAACAGGTGTACGAATAGGATAATAGGGAAGCCTCTATGGCAAGTGTAGTCATATAGATGTGGTATTCAAGCTTCTGAATAGAATCAAAATATGTATGACGATAGTGAAGCGTGTGAAAATAAATAGTCCGAAAGTGATTGGTTTTAATATAATAGCAGATGATGCTAGGGATGTGTTAATGTCTCCTTGGTTATTGCAATTGTGTATAGTGGAATGGGGTTATGAAAGAATTAGAGGTGGGGTGACAGGCACTGGTGTTAGAATGATGGAGAATTGGAAAAGAGTTTTGTGTGGCGAATCTGAAGAGACTTTGAGAGAATTGGAAGAGAGATTTCGTAGGGTGTGTAAAAGGAGGGGTTGGAAAGTAAACGTATGATAGAGTAAGGTTATGGTGTGAGTGAGGACAGTCCTCCGTGTGAAGTTATGTTAGATGTGTGAGCAGCTGGAAAGTGTCTGAGTTTAACTATTAGATAAATGTTGGATGAGAAGGGAACGGATGATGCAAGAGTGTAGTAGTAAAGTTGTGATGGCAGGAAGGTGGCTGGTGCAATTAAATCATTGGTGAATGTAAAGGGACTAAGTCTTGAGTGTGCTAGGGTCTTAAATGAGGGTATATGTTGTTACCTGTGTTAATGTATGGTAGTGAGCTATGGTCTGGAATAGGAAGAGGTATTGAATCTAAGTACAGATGTGTTCAGTGGACCAATATTAGGGGGCGTGTTAGATGTGAGAAGAACTGATAAAATTGCGAATGAACGTATTAGAAAAGGGTAAATGAGA
>JABUQX010091069.1:0-15000 GCA_015478945.1 Trachelipus rathkii
GGAGAGAGATTTGTTGAAGCAGAGTCAGGAAATACTTTGGATGGGAATGTTTTCGACAAAGATGAGCAGAGGGAGAGTTGCTGCGGTCGGATATCGAAAAGGAGTTAAGGTTTGACGAAAAACTCATTTTGGGGACTAGAAATTGTTCGGACGAAGATGTTGTACGGAAGCCACGGGAAAGTGTGCGGGGAGAAATGCGTGAAGGATTGTGCAAAGCTGTGCTAATCATAGAATCCTGCGCACAGTAAGGGTTCGGGAAAGGGGATTAGGAGTAAGCAGGAATTTTGGTGGAGGGTGGCGCGATGTCACGCATTATAAAAAGGGAAAGCACTACCTGTCAATGTTGAGTTGCGGGACCGAGCTGATTAGGCAATTTGGAAATTTGAATAATGAGACGGCAAGAGAAATCATTAGGAAGTTGGAGGAAGTGCTTGTGGAAAGGGGGCAATGAAACAATTATGTGATAATCGGTACGGCGTTCGATCAACTGATGAGGAGAGGTTGTTGTAAAATGGAAAATTGACGGGGGTCTTTAGAGCGCAACAGAGCAGGCATTGCAATAGTAGAGAGAAATTATAGGACAATAAAGATGGCAGAAAGTGGGGGGGGATTCGCCGGGAGGAGGCAGTTTTGGTACGATATGTAGCGCGAAAAGAATGGATTGAGAAGATAAGAGCGTCCCCCATAGATCTATTTTCAAATATAGATTGGGGCATCCACTTGAAAGAAGGAAGTCTGTGGATTCTGGTAGAAGCGGTTCAAGGTTCAAAATTGGAGATGAGGTGCGGGTAAGACCTTGGCAAAATAAGTGTACAATGAGATGGATGAAAGGAAAGGTAACAAGAATAAATTCAAATTTAATATAGATGTAGGGGGAATCCCAAGGCATTTAAAGGATTTGAGGAAAATAGTGTGATGATTTGAAAATCATGGGGGTGTGTATTAGGAATATAGATATTAATAGATAATGAGCACTGCGGATTAATAATAAATTTTATGTTATGTATAATCATTCAATATTTATATTAGATTTCTATTTGTCTTGATTAATAGCTGAGAACCTTGCGGCGTGTTTTAACTACAAATTTATTTCAAATTGAATATGGTGATTTAATTTTCAAATGTGTAAAATATTGTTAGTCGTTCGTTTTGTAAGATGAAGTATTGGTTTGTGCTTTAAAGCATGTTTGTGATTCTATTTCGTATTCTTATTTTTTGCATTGATATATCAGAGTGTCGTCTGCAATATTGCATTTTGTAAGGTGCATTGCTTTGAATCGTTGCTAGATGTTACTGGCAGGTAAGCTTGTATTTTAAATAATTTATTTTCTGAAGTTTTGCGATTAAATATAATGTGGTAATAAATACAAAACGTTTGTAAGTTTAATTATTTATTTGTTAACATATGATTAGTTGTTACAGCCACGATTTTTGTTTGTAATAAAAGAATTATTTATTTACTAATAGGCAACTCGTTTGCATTAGAGTAACTGTTAAAGTAAACAGCTGATCTTGTATGGTGTGGTCGGGTCACATTTGACAAATGACGTTTGTTTTAATTTCAGAATTTGATTAAATTTTCAAGCAATCTTAATTGTTATCAAATCAGTCAGTCTGTATATTTTTTGTTAAGATTTTTATTTATTTATTATCATTTTTAAAAATAAATTTATATATTTTTATATACTATATGGGAGATCTATATTAAATTTAAAGTTAGAACATTTTGTTATTGTTTAACTGTTGTTGCACATACATTGGTGCATATTAAATGTACATATGCATGTTATATATATGGGTTTGATCTGTATGGCAAAAGATGATATTTCTCAAGCATAAAATAATTGATGTTTAGGTAACTGAGGTTATTAGTGTATTAGTGTGCATGTTGTAGATACTACGGACATTAACTATATGTACATGGATCAAAAACTAGTCTTGTATAAAAGCAGATAACATTCATACGTATTTTTTTTTATTAAAGTATTTTTAACTTATTCATGTAGTTTTCTTGAGTGTTTCCAAAGGTTATTCATTTTCTTGTTTATTTAAATATCAAGTAGCAATTATTTAGGTCTTAAAGACATTGATTATGATCAAAACATTGATCATTAAACAGGTAAATTCATTGTAAGGAATAATATTGACTGAACGGTTTTTCATATAAGGTAAAAGAACTTCAAACCGTTGTTTCACTTGAAGGATCTTCAGGGAGATAGGTTGGTGAGTTTTAAAGTATAGTCGCTTGTATTTGCACAGGCGGTGACTCATTTAAGCAGGAGATCTAGTACTGTTAAATATAGGTTGGAATCTAGAAGGATAGTTGGTTGGATTTGTCAAGGGGCTTGGCAGGATTTGTTTATCAGCTCTGAAGAGTAGTTTTTTGACAAGTAATTAATATCTTTTCAACCAGGTCATTTAATTTAAAAATTGGGTATTGCGGTCCGGGATATTTATTTTGTAACCCTTCAGTCATTATCTCGTTATCATTGAATTCCTCGTTGTGAATTGAGTTTGCTATTCTGCTAATATTTGAGCAAGTGTATTCATTTCGTAATTGTTTGTTGAAACTGTGCTGAGTTTACGTTTAGTTTTTCACCATATCGGCATTTGGGATATAATGTTGATATGTGTTTTAACTGTCCAATGTTCCGTTGTACGGTTTATTTTATTGAAAGTTGAACGTAATACTGATTTTATGCGTTTATTGGTGAAATAGTATATTGCGTTTGGAAACATACCATTACTTGGAACAATTGAACTCTGGAATAATTTTAATATTAAGTATTTTTATGCTTTTATAAATATATTTATATTATAAAAATATATATATATATATATTTATATATATATTTATATATATATATATATATATAATTATATATATATATATTATAATATAATTATTATACTATATATATATTAGTATATTTATAATATATATATATAATTAATATTGTTTAGGAATGCGTAATTTACAAAGTTTGAGCGAAGCGAAATAGTGATTTTCGAAATTCCCGATTTTTACTTGCTTTGTGTTCTGGGGCGAAAACACTATTTTCCCGCAAGATTTTGGCAAATTTTACTACAAGATTGTTTAAACCGTATATATATACTATATTATATATATATATATATATATATATATATTTTATATATATATATATATATATATATAATAATTATATATATATATCTAATACATTTGTAATTTGGTGGTTAGAAATTTGTTTTCCTGCATGTATCAGTAGGCAGTCAAATTGTTAAAGAATTTGGTAGAAAAACGTGATTTATTTATATGTCTGGTTTATATTTTTGGCTGAAATTGATATTTATATTGGTCTTGAATTTATCTAACAATGGCTTCTAATGCTGAGTTTGTAGAAATGTGGCAAATCAATAGGTTATTCGGGGTAAGGAACTGCTGCTGCATTAGAGAAGAAATGGCTCAAGAGGCCGCGCTCGAGCACAAAAGTTAGCTAAGGAAGCAGAGGTCGACAGCAGGAAGTTGCCGCTGCATTAGAAGAGAAAAAAGTTACGCTTGAGACGGAAGAGAGAGGGAGAAGCTAGCTTGAGCGAAAGGGAGAAAGTAAGCTGAAGATGAAAGAGAAAAAGCTAAGGTTTGAGGCTGAAGCGGGAGTAGAGAAGCCAACTATACTGGAAGCTTCAAGAGTTTAGTTGGAGGAAAAGAAAAAAAAACAGCCAGGTAGCAAGCATGCTTCAATCAAACTTTCATGCGAGATAGAGCGAATCATGATCCGCAGCGTAAGTTACATATCATCAGAGAAGCCACGCACTTCTACGCCAATAATACTTAGGAATTGATACTGTCATTCTGCGATGAGAAAAGAAATGATATGAGGAATATTGTTGATGTTTCGAAAAAGCGGAGGGCGAACGCATCCTGAGAAAGCGTGAGCATGTTGTTTTAGGGTGTTTCTTACCAGTGAGGCGGTCAGTGTGTTAATATGACTGTCGAAGACTTAAGAGCTACTGAGGTCTAAAAGAGTTTATTAGAGAGGTATGGTCTTCACGAAAGTGGGTACTTGCCTAGTACACGACATGAGTCTATGGGGATGACAAATCTAGGGTGTTACTTACAGAAGATAATTTGAAGCTCTGAAGAAGTTGGATTACTGCAGCAAAAGTAAGACGAACCAGATGATCTCATTGAGTTTTTCTCAAGTGACAAGTCATTCTAATACCGTCCTGAAAAGACTCGCTACTTACTAAGGGAGACAAAGAGAAGATACGGAAGAAGATCATAGCTAGTTTCATGAGGGGTACATGGAAGCTATTGTTTAAAGTTCGTAAAACAGTCACGCCGGAATCACACAACGCGGATTAAACAGCCTAATAATAATTTTAGATGGAGCAGTGGTTACTCTAAGAATAGTAATCATAAAACAATGATCAACATACGTAAGGGTAAAAACAATGAAGGTAAGTGGTGGTGGAAGCGGCGACAAGACCAGGGTCATCGTGCAGTAGCATGGAGCCAGGGTGTGAATTCACGTGCTTCAAGTGTCAAGGAGAGGGCATCCGTAGAGACTGCGTAGAGCCCCCGTATTTTCAAAAATGTGAAGAGGACAGAGTAGTTCAAGCGACAGAAGAGGAAGAAAGGCAGGGAGCATCGGGTCTCAGAAAGTGGAGTAAAGTCCTGAATTGGTTCAGGTGAAGAGCAAATGTCCTGAATGAAGTAGAGAGGTGGAAAATGAAGATTGATCACCCTATGTGAATTATGGATGGTGAATGGCTTATCAGGTCCAAAACCTCCGTGATACTGGGTGTAAGGGGGGGGGGTTTGTGTTGGCGAAAGAAATTCGTACCTAAGAGGTGTTATGTGGGAGACAATGAAGATAAGATTGTGGACGGTAGGTGATAGAAGTCCTCTCAGCAAGTATAGATTGGTTCCCTTATTACGTGGGTAGGCAAACCGCAGCAGTGCTGGGCGACGTGTCTATGATTTAGTCATTGGGATGATAGTCAAGTGCATTGCCCTAGTCGCTAACTCGCAATGTGGAGTCGACTGAAGTGTCGAGGTTTCGTAAGTAGAAGACGAGCATAACGTGAAGTTTGCTAATTCATCGCGAGAGACGCTTGAGGAAAGATTCATGAAGAACTGGTCAAGACCATCATAGTTTGGGGCGAGTTTGGAGTGGGAAGAATTTTACAGAGGGAACCGTCCGTCATAGTCTTTCTTGGACGTTTGAAGAGAGGAGATGTCACAACGGCGGAGCCATCACGTGAACGTGATGATAGGGTCCATGTCATCTAGGGTGAAGAGGTTACAGGAAAAGAAGAAGTTGAGTCCATATAAAACCACTAACGCACGCATGTTGAAGAAGGTAAGAAGTCGGGTGTCCAGGTTGACTCAATTGGAGAGTACATATTGGTGAGAGACAGACCGTCTATGAATGTGGTGAGTTAGGAGAAGTGATGTAGCCACATACAAAGTTCCATCAAGGAAAAGGCAGTGCCTGTGGAGAAGAAAGAAGCACTCGCCGAACGCATAATGCAACAGAAGTTATAGGAGGGTGGGCGAAATTATTAGAGAAATGAAAGATTGCGATGTGATTATTGAAAAGCAGCCGAGTACGGTAGTGTAAAGGAGTTTGTTATGGGGATGCGATCGCGGAGCGCGTTAAACACTTATCCTAGAGTATTTCTGGGACAGTCAGAATGCTTTGCGTTAGGATTAAAAAGATGCGAAGAAGGGGAGAGCAGTTCATTGAACTGTTTTAGTAATTGGTAAAAAGTCATTGGGTGCCGATACTATGGTAAAGGAGAGAAGATGAGACGCGAGACTGCCATGGAATGGTACAAGTCGTTATGATTGCTAAGTGGAACAATGAAAGGTTTGGAAAGAATTTTAGAGAGACATCGAAGCTTGGAAAATGTTTGGAAATAAAGAAGATAGTGCGGAGAGGTATGAGAAAAGTATACCTTCGGTATGGTTAAGAAGAAAGTGTCAGTAAGGGGAGAGATGTAAATGATTGCTAGAAGTGAGAAGTATGATGATGATGAGAAGACACATGTGAAGAATTATCATGTGCTGAAATTATTGGTTGCAAGGAAGACGATAGGAGTTAGCAGGAAGGGCGAAAAGTGTCAGAAGAGACACAGAGTCAAAGAAATATGTGATATTATGGAGGAAGTTGGAGAGAAAGGGAGATGACGAGAAAGTAGAGGATGTAGGTTTGGAAGAAAGGGTGTAAGGAGAAACACTGATGATTGTGTAAAGTAAAATCGGCATTAAGGTATGATAGGGAATAGTTGGACGAAAGAAATGAGGCGACTTATTTTGTCGAATAGGGTTCAATATTCTCTGCCGGTGCGAACGACCCGAATACTCTTAGACTGTACTAAAAATCCAAGAGGAGGGATTCACGATCAAGACGCGAATGAAGTGCGAGTTTGCCTCGTGAGTGTTGAGTTCTTTAGGTCATTATATTTGGGCATGGCGCTTAAGGGATTGCATGAAGAAAATGTAAATAAGATCAAGAGGACAGAGCCAGCTAAGAATAAAAAGCAAGTAGAGTCTTCTTTAGGGTCACGGTTTTACTACCATGGATTTTCTGTGTAAGATCTATGCCAAAGTGCAAACGCGCCATTGCTGACTAACGACAGAAGGGGGTGCGCACAAAGATTAGGATGGGAGTCCATACATGAGCAGGCGTATCGAAAGCTGAAAGAGCTTTAGCTCGAAACGAATATTAAAGATGCAGAGAGTTTGGAGAAACATTCACTGCTGCAGGTGGATGCATGCGGCTTCACTAGGTATGTGCCTCCTACAGAAGACGGAGGAATCGTCCAGCCTCATATCGCATACCGGAAGTAAGAAAAAAAGTTTGGTCCTGGGGAAGACCCACGCAAAGGTAATAGCAACTTTGGAGAAGGAGGCGTTAAGCGATTGCATGGGCATAGAAATTCGAGCATACCTCTATGGGAGGATTTGTTCTTCAGTTTCGGATCACGACCGCTGACGGCTATGACAAGAAGAGGTAATGAAATACAGATAATGGGTGGTCTTTATACTCCCAAGATTAAGGTTTAGTGCCTGAACACATTAGTGGGAAAGATAAACGTCTTGCTGCTCCATAAGTAGGTCATAGTGCGATGATGTCTTGGATCGTCTTCAGAAGTTCCCTACAGAAAAGGCGCTGTGAAATGAACAATGTTCTATCAGTATAGTAAATATAAGCAAAGTGTACCAATTTGATCATGTTGGGTGGGCCAAAGATGTAATGCCAGTAGTACATGAAGTATATAAATTGTTTTATTTATTTGTTTTAAATAGAGGTCATGTATTGCTATTGCAATATTATTTATTTTTTTTGTCTATATACCAAAATGTAAGCTGCAAAGGCCCGGTCAAAATACTGTAAATATGTTTATATTGTAAGGAGAAACAATAGCCAATGAAAACTCATCTTTTAAAACTTATTTTTAAAATCTGAAATTGTGCATTGGTCGTTGTGTAACGCCAAAGCTTTAATGAATTAGTTGTATTGTTATTTATTCTTATTTGTTTGTATTAAATTTTATTATTATTATTATTTTAGTAATTTTTTTTTTTTTTTTTTTTTTTTTTTTTTTTTTTTTTTTTTTTTAAAGCGATTTGTAAGGATATATTTGCGTATTAGATATATAGTATGTAAAGGGATTCTTAATATAATATATGATCAATAGAGATAGATCGGTTTATTTGAGTAGATTGAAATTTTTTGTTAAGAGGTGTGGTATTCGTATCTTCATAAGTTATCGTTAGCTTTAATTGTGTCCTGATGTGGAACGGAGATTGTGATGTTCTTTGAGAAATACTATGATATTGGTAAGAAATGCCAATGCCGCCTCCGCTTGGAGATGGCTTGTAGTAAGATTCTTGTTTTTTCTAATTGAGAGTTGATAAATGTATACATTTATATTTCGTTATGTTCTTTAGCTGTGATTTCGATAAGAGACAGGTAATGGTGTGGTGGCTAAGAATTCGTATAAATAGTAAACACTGTTCCTCGGACTCGCATTAGAATATTTTGGATCTTTTCGCTTTCATTGTTGTTAACCCAAGGTGTTTATAGTTGGTAGTTGTGAATGCCTCATATATCTCGATCAATTTTTATTATGTGTTAAATTGTATATTTTGTAACCAAGTAGTGTTCTGTTCTATGTTTTATTACAAAAGTGAATGTAATATTTATTTTCAAATTAAATATGGTGATTTAATTTCAATGTGTAAAATATTGTAGTTTCGTTTATTGTAAAGATAAAGGTAATTGAGTTTGTGCTCTTAAAGCATTTGTGATTATATTGTATTTTTTTTATGTGCATTGATATATCAGAGTGTCGTCTGCAATATTGCATTTGTAAGGTGCATTGCTTTGAATCGTTGCTAGATGTTACTGGCAGGTAAGCTTGTATTTAAAATAATTTATTTTCTGAAGTTTCGCGATTAAATATACTGTGGTAATAAATATAAAACGTTTGTAAGTTTAAATATTTATTTGTTAACATATGATTAACTGTTACAGCCACGATTTAGTTTGTAATAAAAGAATTATTTATTTACTAATAGGCAACTCGTTTGCATTAGAGTAACTGGTTAAAGTAAACAGCTGAATCTTGTATGGTGTGGTCACTTGACAAATGATCATTTGTTTTTAAATTTTCAAATTGACTTATTTCAGTAAAGTTTAAGATTCTGTGGTGCATATCCAGTCTGTATATTTTTAAGATATTTTATTTATTTAATATACATTTTTGAACATAAATATTTTAATATATATTTTAATAATACATATTTTTGGGCGAGGATTATATAAATTTATAAGTTAGGAAACATTATTGTTATTGTTTTAACTGTTGTTTGCATCATACACATTGGTGCACATATAATGTCTATCGATGTATAAGTATATATGGTTTTGAATCTGTATTGCAAAGTATATTTCAAGCTAAATATAATGATGTTTTAGGTACTGAGGTTCTATTATTCAGATGTGATGTAGTGTAGATACTACGGACATCTAACTTTGTCATGGATGCTAAAATCTGTCTTGTATAGAAAGCAGTACACCTATTCATGTTATTTTTTTTTATTAAAGTATTTTTAAACTTATTCCAGTAGTTTTCTTGAGTGTTTTCAAAGGTAATTCATTTTCTTGTTTATTTAATTATTCAAGTAGCAATTATTTTAAGTCTTAAAGACATTGATTTCACGATCAAAACAGTGATCATAAAACAGGTAAATTTTCTTTGATAACGAATATATTGACTGAACGTTTTTCACATAAAGCAACGAACCCGGTCAAACCGTTGTTCCACTTAAAGGATCTTCCAGGGAGATAGGCTTGGTGAGTTTTAAGTATAAAGTAGCATTGTTTTTGCACAGGCCGGTGACTATTCACGGAGATATAGATACTGTTACAGCCATTAGGTTTGAGAAATCTGAGAAAGTGATAAGTTGGTTGGATTAGTCAAGGGGGCTGGCCAAGGATTTGTTTATCATCTGAAGAGTAACGTTTGACATATAATTTAAATCTTTCAACCAGTCATTACAATATATATATAATATATTATATATATTATATTATATATATAATAGTATATATATATAATATATATATATATATTATATTAAGTTATTATATATATATATATATATATAGTTATATTATATATATATAGTATATATATATATATTATATTTATCATTGGTGGCGTTTCGCAATTTAAGTCCGCAATTCCGCAATTCCGAAATCGAAATTGCGGACTACCAAAAAAAATTGCGGAATTGCGATTGCGATAATTGAAAAAGTTGCGGAAGTTGAGTTAGCGGAATGCCTAATCATTCGCATTGGCGGATGCGGGAAATGCAATTCCGCATTCCGCATTAGAAGGATAAAGCACTAAGGTTATTTGTTTTCAATATTAAATTTTAAAAACATGTACAATATTAGCATGTAATTAGTCTTAGATCTGTACAAAATAATTTGGGCAATAGAAATAATTCATTTTAATGAATTTTGGTTATAATAATATATTATATATATATTATATATATTATATATATAGTATATATAGATATATTATATTATATAATATATAATATATATATATACAGGATGTTTACGAAATAGGGGGGACAAATTAGGAGGATATTATCTTTGTACCATTACAAGCGGTTTGTCTTAAATAAAGTTACCTGTAAAGTTCTTAATTTAGTAGGTTAATGAGTTAGAAAGGTGCAAGATTATGATGTGAAATATTGGTGCTTAGTTCCGTAGATGTGACGAGTTGACTACGGAAACTCTACAACGTAAAGTAGTAACCTATTTAACAGGGTATTGCTGTTTCTAATATTGACACTGCTATAGGTTGTGCTTGATAGGTACTACATTATTAAAAGTAGGATGATCATAAATACAGAGGAATATTGTTGAAAGTTATCAAGCAAATTTACTCGGGAAACGGATACAAGAAATAACACAATAATAATACAGATAATAATGCGAATCATAATATTTACTAATATTACAAATAACAATATTAATGCCTTAATAACAAGAATTATTTGAGAAGTAATATTACTATGATAACAGTAATAATACGAATAGAAACAGGAATTATAATAACAAAGTAAGTTAATAAGAATAATAAAAAATACATAATAATAATTTTAATAATAATATAATAATAATACTAATATAATAATAATAATAATAATAATAATCATATAATAAGAATAATAATAATATAATATTAATAATAATAATATAATTAAAATAATAAATATAATAATAATAATAATAATAATAATAATAATAATAATAATAATAATAATAATAATATCATAATAATAATAATATTAATAATAATAATAATAATGTAATATAATAAATTAAAATATGTAATAATATAATAATAATGAATATTATAATAATAATATTATAATATAATAATAATATATATAAATAATAATAATAATAATAATAATCTATAATATAATAATAATATAATAATAAATATAATGATAATAATATAATCAATAATAATAAATAATAAATATAATAAGTAATAATAATAATAAGATAAAATAAAATATAATAATAATCAATAATATAAATATAATATAATATATAATAATAATATAATAATATAAATAATGACACATCTAGGAACATAAACCAATATTCACAGTAATACATCTTGCACCTTCTAACTCATTTAGCTACTAATGAGGACTTTAAGTACTTTATAAACAAACATTGTAATGTACAGATAATATCCCTAAATTGTCCCTCTATTTGTAAACACCTGTATATATATATATATTTAATATTATATTATATATTTATATTTATAGTTATATATATATATATATATATTAGTATATATATATATATTTAGAGTTATGATAAAAAATGTTGCAATATTGTTGATCTCCTGATTGTGAATGATGAACACTTTGTGTTGTCTTATAAACATTTATTTTGCAGGTGGCATAAAAAAACTTCATCACCAATCCGTTGTCAGTATCAAGTGTGTGTCACGAAGATTGTATGTGGTGCTGTATCCTGTAGCATAAAAAAGTAGATTTTGAAGCAATCGTCATAAATTATTTATTATGTTATTTTAAATTATTATTTATTAAATGACTTATGGAAAGGAAAACGTGTCAACGTTTACATCACATGCAGCTAAGTTGGTGACAAAAAATCTCTTTCAAGTAATAAAGCTACTGTACCGTCTGCCGAAGATGGAATCAGTGTTCAAACACCATCACAGTCAGGTGTTTGGCGAGCTGTTATAAAAAGTAGCGAAGATGCGAAGCGTAAAATAAATCTATTTGCAAGAAAAGAAATATTTCTGCCTTCGTTTCTTGACGTAAAGCGAATTGGCAGAACCACGATTAATCAAGTGGTAATCTTTAGAGGATTGAAAATTAGGTATATAAAATGTGAATGTTTGATTATACAGTATAATTTTTAATTGCAAAGTTTGTGAATCAATTTGATGATGGAAGACTTCAAATAATCGTATGTGAATCACAACAGCATAAATACTGGACGAGTGAATGGAATTGGGTAAAAAATTAAAAATGAAAGGGTCCATAGGAGGGTTGGTCAGCCACAGTACTTGGATGCCAGCATCATATTCTTGATAGAATTTTAAGCAAGTGTTAGACTTCTTTAATCCAATTCTTCTCAAACAACTCTCAACTATGAATTCGTGGACGAAGTGATAAAACATACGATTCTTGCAGATCTACAAGCAGAGAGTGATATGATATATTCAAAATTCAGTTTGCGAGATGATTTTGAGATTTCTTATGAGTTATGTTAGAGCATTCAGTTCACTTAAAGAAAACTAGTGCGTACCCGTAATTAATTGGAGAAAATTACGTCTCTTCACAATGCAGATGGATTACGTGCTTTATATGCTATTATTTCGTACTTCCTCCTTTCTAAATGGAGAATTTCACTGGAAACACGTGCGCTTTCATCTCAAATACAAGGCAGGAAGCCTGGTTTTCTAACCAAATGTTTACACAGTTCACCCAGAAATTTGAATGGAGATGGGTAATTGTCCGAATTAAATTGCTCTGGCAGACATGAAGGTGCTTTGAAACTCGCTTCGGATGTGCTGAAGATCCGTTGTAGATATAACACAGACGAATATTTGTGCCGAACGAGGGGTGAAATTCATGGAGGGAGGGAATGTACCAAAATGCAAAACAGTAATATTTGAATCTGAGACTTATTGGCGAATAATCTTTGTATTGTGATGAATTGTGACTGTAAGTTTCAGAATTTTCATTGTCATTGGTACGAAATACTTTTATGAATTCGAACGAATAATTGTCATTTTGTCTGTCATTATTTGTCATTATTTGATAAAGTTGATATGATTATCTATCAGGCTAAGAAATCTTTTTTGGTCATCAACTCTATAATATATATATATATAGTCTATATATATATATATAATATTATATATATATATTATATTTATATATAGTATATATATATATATTATATATATTTATATATATATATATATATATTTATATATATACGGTATGTATATATATATTATATATATTATAATAATAATTATATATATATATATATATTATATATATATATAGTTATTAATAAATATAAATATATTATATATATATATAAATATATATATATAAGTATATATTTATATATATATATATATATAATATAGTAATATATATTATATATATATATATATATATATAATATACCGTATATAATATTATATATATATATATAGTTATAGTATTATATATAATAATATATATAATATAGTATAATATATAGTATATATATATATATATATATTATATATATACGTATATAATATATATATAAATACTATATATATATATATAGGTAAATATAAGTATCAGATATATATATATATATTTATAATATATATATAAGTGTATATACTATATATACTATATAATAAGTATATATATATATATATATATTATATATATATAATATATATATATTATATATAATCTATATTTATATGATATATATATATCTAGGACTTTAAGGTGGCCTTCAAATGGAAGGTTTTGAGCACCTGTTTGTGGATGATCCTGCTGATGACCACAGACTCGCGCCTCATTTCAAACTTCCAGTCGTTGAGTTTCTGAATGAGGACTTGAAGGAGATCATCAGGAAGAGGGTTATCAGTGAGGTGCTGATAAAGTGACTCCTGGTCATGACAACGATGGTGCCGCCCAAGAGCAGGAGCAGGTGGAAAACGACCCCTTTCATTACATGAAGGCGAATGACAACCAGCATCTGGCTATCGACACCAATGAGGAGGACTTGAAGAAGGCTTTGAGTATTGGAACAACTGAAGGTGAATGAGGACCACCCCACTGTTTGTATACTATTCCCTCAGCAGCACAGAGAAGTCTGGTTGGACCTCTTTATCAAGTACAATACCCCTGTCCCCCTTCCGCGGTTGTGGAGAAATTGTTCAGTTTGGGCTCTAATGTTCTCAGGCCTAAGAAGTCATTCCTGACTGATGAGAATTTTGAGAAGCTGGTGTTTCTGAATTGAAATATGCACGCTCTTGATGTATTGAAGTCTGTGGCGATGGAGTACGGAGAGGAGGAGAGGATGAACACGTAATGACTATAATAGAATTACATTGTATAATATATTAAGATATATATAATTATATTATAGTTATAATATATTATTTAGTTATATATTTATATTTATATATATAGTTTATAATTATATATTATATATATTTTTATATATATATTAGCATTAATATAGTATTTATTATGATGGTATGTAACCTAAACATAATTGTCGTTTACCTGATATTGAATATTTTTGTCCTATTCTCGTCTCCTCCTTCTCACCCTTTGGACATCCAAGAACAGATTCTCTGGAGAGCTCTGGAGGAAAAGAGTTTTGAGGCTGATGGATAGAGATGCGTGTTCTACTGAAGGACGAAATCCTACTGTGAGTGTTTTGCTCGAGGACTGGCGTCGGAGACCATTGCCCGAGAATTGGTTCTCTAGAGTGTCTAGGGGTAAGAAGTTTCGGACAGAAGAAGAAGATGGGATCAATGAAGGGAAAACCTTTCTGGAGTTGTTCTAGATATATATATATACGTATATATATAAGTATATATATACTATAATACTTATATATATATAATATATTATCTCTATATATCTATATATATTATATTATAGTATATATAATAATATATATAACCGTATATTAAATATATATATACTATAGTATATATATATATATATATAATATAATATATATATTATTATTTATATATATATATATAATATATATTTTATTTATATATATATATTATATACTGAGAAGTTTCAAAAGAAGATGTTTCGGATAATAAAAGGAGGGAAAAAAGAAATATGAAAGCTGGCATACGTAAGGGGGAAAAAAAGAATAA
>JABUQX010091069.1:20000-28422 GCA_015478945.1 Trachelipus rathkii
AATATAATATATAGTATATATATATATATATATCTATATATATTATATATATTAGTAATATACTATATATATATATATATTTAGTAATATATAATATATATATGTATATATAGTATTATATATATATTATATATTGAATAAGAAGATGAATCATAATTTTGCAACATTTTATATAAATGACGTTTTCGGGTATATTAACGATTACCTCATGCAGCACTGCATTAAGATAAATAATATAATTTTATAACTAAAATAATAAAATGACTAAAACTGTACTATAATGATGAACACTTATGTAATTTAAAAATAAGATTCACGAAGAAGAGTACCTAGGAGTCTGGAGTTAGGTTCATTCATAGAGAGAGGCAATAATTGACAGTAATAAGTTATGCCGAAAATTTGTTAAAGTGGGAAAACAAAAACAAATTATATATATATATATATATTATATATATTATATATATCTATATATATATTTACTGATATTATATATATACTCTACCTATCCTCTCTCTCATCCTCCCCCCTCTATACTTATCACTCATATATATACCCTATATTATATATATAAACCCAATTTTAGATATTTTAATGTATTGTTCACAGAACAAATGGCAACTTTTAATAATTTTAATGCTAAATTTCTTTGATGCATTTTCTCGTCTTTATTTATCATTCGATGGCTTTTGTATATATATATATACATATATATATTATTAATATTATATATTTATATTTATTATATTATATAATTACTAATATATATATCTATATTATATATATAGTATATACTATATATATATATATACATATATATATGTATATATATATATATTTATATATATATAGTATATTATATATTATATATATATAATATATTTATATATTATATATATATATTATTTTATATAATTATATAATATATATATTTATAAATATGATAATATATATAATATATAGTATATATATGATTATATTATAGTATCTTATATATATATATATATATCTATATATAGATTATAATAATTATATAGTTAATATTATGATATATATTGGGGGATCCACCTCACAAAATTATTATTATTATTATTATTATTATTATTATTATTATTATTATTATTATTATTATTATTATTATTATTATTATTATTATTATTATTATTAAGTTGGACTTAACGTACATATTCCAAATAACGAGTATATTTTATGGCAAGCTTAACCTAACTAAGTCTGATTTTCATTCCTCCCATGACTGATTGATTAGCATATTAAAAGATTCATTTTTTTATTATACTTAAATACTGGCTGACAAACATACTTATATTTCAGGCCCCACGGTAATTTTTGTAAATTGACCAATAGGGATAGTTTTTTTTTTTATTTATGGACCTAATGATGTGCTTTTTTTTATAAATATTTTTTTCATGATTGGTTATTTTGTATATTAAGTAACTTCTATTTTATAAATTTCATGTAGAAATGAAAGTTTAGTTCTGACTCACTCTCTTTGATGCAAGCGAAATGTAAGTATCTATTTCGCCCTGGCTATCAACGCTGGTAGGAAGTGAACCAGATAATAGCAAACCAACAAACTTTGTAAGGCGTCTTTATCAAGTAATGCAATAAAATTCATTTGACAATATTTCTGCTATTTTAATGTGCAACCATTTATGTGAAAACCATTGTATATTTAATAAGAAAAAAATATAATACGAAATACCATGAATTTGATTATAATTCACCTACAAGCAGCAATTATTTATTTAAGCTGGTGATACATTAGCCTCACAATGATGACCCTAGAGATAATACAGGGTTCCAGTTACAACCCAGTCGAACCAACGACTTTTCACGAAGACGTTTTTCATCTGTCAAATTAAAAAATCAATAATCGCCAAAAATTTCGCCTTTGTAAGGTAAAAAATTTAAATTATTATTTATTGTTTCAGACATGGAATTTCTAAAATACTTTTTAGCAGAATATTATTATGCCTTTCAAAAATATTACAATGTCTGGTTTTACTGACCTAATTGCACCAATTGAACCACGAGAAGTTTTATTTAGCTGTCTTAATTGCATGTTCAAACAATTTGCAGTGTATTTACGACCCTAATTGCTTCAACGAACTAACGAGTAATTTCGAGAAAAGACTGGACTTTACAGGTTTTCTTTTTGATATGAATGAATATTTGAAGCTCGTCGACTTATTTATATTTTTATATTATTTTCAAAAATAATGAACAGTAAAATGGACTAGTAATCACATAACGTTGCATTACTGATCTATAGTAAAAGTATGTAATTGAAGCTCTAGATGCATAGTTTCACAACTCAAGAACACCAAATTTTTGAGAAGTGACAATAATAAAAATTTAATTAAATTTTCAATGAATTGCGAAGGTGTCGTCGCAGTTACAATTGTTGTTTTCATAGTATAATACAATAGATTATAATTCTTAAAATGATATTCTCTTTGACTATGTTTATTCGTTAATGACTTTTTTTATTCTGATAGAAACGTCAAACGAATAAAAGAATAACGTAACTTCTGCCCGTTATGTAAAGATTTTGCATATAAAACTTCTGGATCCACTTTACCATGTATATAATCCTTAAGGTGTAATTTACCTTGTGTGTACTTAATTTTTGAGCTGCGACACTACTCTTATTGAAGGTAATGTGGATAAGTTCTCGCCTTCCTTTTCAGCGTACGCTTTGCTTTGGTCTATTTTTGTTGCACGTATTCGCGATGACAGAATTTTTAGCCTAAAACTAAAGGCAATATTGAAATTTTAGACGACGCATATCGGAAAACTAATTTAAGTAATCGCGGCATTGAAATTTACGTAAAACCAGTAATCGATCAATGCTAATGTTTTAAAACTTGTGGAAACACTAGACCCAAATTAATATTTTGTTCACAATCAGAACACAGTAAAGTTCTGATGTAACCAGCTAGATAATAATAATAATAATAAATAATAATAATAATAATATGAATATAATAATATATAATAACTAATAATAATATTAATCAATAAATATAATATATATAAAATAAAATAATAATAATAATAATTAATAATAATATAATCAAAAGCTGTTTAAAAGCTTATTCCGAAAATTTTTGTGACATATCGTATTGTATATATATATTATATTATATTATATATATATATATATATATATTATATATATACTATATATACTATTATATATATAATATATATATATCTATATATCTTATATATATAGTATATATATATGATATTATATTCAGACGATACAGCATGCCAATTCACATTCAACGAGGACAGTCATCAGGACTTCCTATTACTGATCGAGCTCCTACATATGAACGCATCGTCATACTTACAGGCTATTTTGAGAGATTTAAATGTCCAAGTGAACGGTAGGATGAGATAATAAAATAATATATAATAATAATATATATAATAATAATATATAATAATATAATAATATAATAATTAATAATATAATAATAATAATAATATATAAATATTATATATATATTATATATATAATATTATATTATATATATTTATATATATATTATATATTATATATATAATTATTATATTATATATTATAGGTATATTATATATTATATATATATATATATATTTATATATATATTATATATTATATATATTAATATTATATATATATATATTATATATATATCTATATATATTAAATATATTATATATATTGTCATTGTTAAGAGCATAATATTATACATGCAATAACAGTACATCACTTTTCAAGATGCATTTTATATGTGTAAATTATTATTATTATTATTATTATTTATTATTATTATTATTATTATTATTATTATTATTATTATTATTTTATTATTTGATTATTAATTAATTATTATATTTACTGGAAGTGAATCATTTCACAGTTCATCTTAATTGTTCCACCAATTTTTGTAGAAATTATTATAGAATTTTTTTTTAAAGTTCATTGTGATGTAATGAAGTTTTTTTTTTCATTAAACTGAATCTAATAGAAAGATTTTTGAAGCTATTAAAAAACGTTACTCAAAAGTCTTGTATTAATGGAAGTGTGTCATGTAGAAGATATTGTAACTTTTGTTAGGATGGGTGTATTGTTCATTTTGGGGGGCACACGTGGCGCAATTTTATTTGTTACTGTTACAAGTTGAATAATTATATTGAAATTTAGAGAGTCAAAAGCAAAATATATATTTGTTTTTACACGTCGTAAAATTTTTTTTTGAGGACCAGTAACATTGACCTGTGTGATAGAGGGTGCTTAAAGTACTACTATTTTGCCCCACTTGATTGGGTGTCTATCAAAAATTTATTATTATTATTATTATTATTATTATTATGATTTATTATATTATTTTATTATATTTTATTTTATTTATTATTATTAATATTATTATCAGTTATTATTATTGATTATCATTCATCCATCGATCATCTATCATAAAATCGTCTTTTTTAAGTGGAAATCATTATATTTTCCTTTTTTTCAGATGGGGTTCTTGAATTCAGTTGTGGGGAAGGAGAAGAAAGTCAAACCATTGGAAGCGAACCAACAAATTTACTATATACTCAGTCACCAGACTCCGATTCCGTCGAACCAACCAAGTTATATTATATATATATAATTATATATATATATATATATATATATATATATATTTTTATAGTATATATATATTTATATATATATTATATATATATATATTCAGATTTATTTATTTCCTAACTCTACTGATTATCCTAAATTTTTGGGTATTTAAACTTCAAAATAAAAGTCATTCTCTTGTCTTGTCTATTCTCTGATATGATCAGAGTTAGTGATTTCAATGTTCACCATTGCATTGCCAATGGCTTTCCTTTAGTTATCAAGATAAGAGTTAGTGAAATCGGATTCCATTTCTCTCTATTCATAACTACTCTGAGCAGTTGATGTAGCTTTCAATCCGTATCTCTGATCGTCTTGGGGGATGAACCCACATTTCTTAAACTCTAGTACTTTTCCTTTATTGTTAAACTCTTTCCACTACTGGGTGCTTGTTCTATCTCAAATCTATGTGAGAAAGATCCTATCCTGCGGTGGTGAAATGGTTTCGTTCCTTAAACTAGTCTGATAGCTTTCATACTGTCTTGATTTTCTTTGATTGATTACCGCTTCGGCGGTACGGGTTCCCTCTTAGTGTGTAGAACGCATATCCGAGGTAATTTTCTCTCTCATGAAGGCGTACATCAATATTCAGAAGTTACACTAGTCATCTAACTCCAAAAACTCGTACTTCTCATATTTCATCCTTGAATCGTGTAAAATCTATTCTTCAAGACACTAAAAACACCTCCGTTGGAAATTCATTAACATTTATGACTTCTCTTCCTCATACACTTGCTGGTAGTTTGCAAAAAGTTTTAACTCTAACTTATGCTTCTTTCTCTCATTCCCTTCTCTAGTTTCTTCCGACGGCTGCACTGCTGTCTTGCCTTCTGAAGCTAAATTCTCTTAAATCTTTGCCTCTAATTCCACTTCAGATGATTTCGGAGCTATTCCTCTTCCACCTCCTTCTCTCCTCCCACTTTATTTATGTTTAACATTGTAACCTCTTTTAAAGATAATATTTTTGCTCTCTGATTTGACTAATAAGATGGCGTATGGTCCTGACCATATCCTTTCTGTGGTTCTCAAATCTTGTGTTAGCTTACAACCCTGCCTTGGTAAACTGTTTCTTCTCTTCTTGTGAATTTTGACCTTTCATCTCAATGAAAGCTTGTTTCAACCTGTGTTGAAAAGGGAACCCCTTTCAAATCCTCTTAACTATTGTCCTATCCACTAAACCTTGTCATTTTTAAAGTTTTTGAATTTATATATAACAGGAAGATATAGAAATCTTGTATCTTTTAATCTTAGTTCTGATCGCCAATGTGACTTTCGCACGCACGGAACACTCAACACTCAACCTATGATCTTTCCATTTCTCTAGACTCTTATTCGTCTGTACTTGGGCGCTTCGGCGAGTCTTTCGCTATAGAGTTGTGCTAGACATATCGAATGCTTTTAAAACAGATGACACAAAGCTTGAGTTTTAGGACTCTCTTTCGGTATCTAACTTTTTCTCAGACTTTTTTTCCTGTCGTTTTATAGTAGTTGATGTGGATGTCCATAGTTATCTTTTAAATTTATCTAGACATTATTTAGGGTTCTTTATCTAGACATTATTTAGGGTTCTATCCTTTCCCAACTCTTTCTCTACTTTTTATTAATGATTTTTTTTACCTTAACCTTCGTCACCTATCTACTCTTATGACGACAACTCCATCCTAGAGTACTCCTTTCACTTCGAAAGACTTCAAAATTTAAAAAAATTATGTGATTCAGCAAAAGTTTTTGAGACAGTTACTCTAAAGAAAAGATAAATGGCAAATTAGCTCCTTTTACTGAACATAATTATGTTATAAGAGGTTTCTACCTTTGATACCAGAACCATCTAGTCTCCAAGTAGACTTTCAAGTAAACTGCTTGTGGGTGGTAGCACGTTTTTTTTCTTTTTTGTACCTTTCCATGTGCGCTGTGCAGTAATTGTAATTTGTAAATTCGCACCAAGAAGTCTTCTGTGCTTCAACCTCCTAGAATTGTGGAATATAATATATATTATATATATATATATATAATAAATATATATATATATATATATACATATATATATATATATTATATATATATATATATACTATATATAATATATATATAATATATATATATATAATATATAATATATATCAATCATCATCATCATCATCATCCTCTTCTTTTTCCCCAAGACTGCTAAGATGCGTGACATGCATCGAAAAGAAAAGTAGTAGAAAAGAAAGCCCAAGTCAAAGAGAAAGCCCAGCCTTACCGCCCGCTCTATACCTTTTAGGGAGAATTCGTCGCAGTCACGAAAATCCACCTAGAGCTTCACGTGACCGCAACGGACCCTCACTATGGTCATATCTCAAGTGTAGTGTTCACCCTCCCAAGTGGCCCACAACATTACCCCCTCACAAAACCCCCCAGCCATTCACTTCCATTATGCCCCTTATTCTCGCCTCTGCAAATCTACACATTCTCTCATCCAGAACATTCTTTACTCCACTAATCCACTTTTTCTTCGGTTTCCCAACTATCGATTCCCACAACCACTCACCACTATCATACATTAACAACGACACAGTCATCCTTTCCACATATTCAAACAATCCTCAACCGTCTTTCATTTATTCTAACTCATTTCCCCTTTCTCACACCACATAACTCTCTAATACCTTCATTCCTCATTTTACAATTCTTCTCACACCAAAACCCGCCTAAGATTGTCCATCTGAAACACATTGAACTTTAGATCTATATCTCTTATTCCAGACCATAGTCTCACTACTATACATTAACACAGGTAACAACATAAACTCCTCATGTTAAACCCTAGCGCACTCAAGGACTTAGTCCCCTTTACATCCCACCAATGATTAAATTTGCTAATCTGGAAAGAGGAGATGAGCTCTTCAAAAACGTGGAGATGCTGCCTACAGAAGAGAATCCTTCCATGTGGCATGAAAATGGGCCAATGTTTCCTTATTATCGGTGCTTGCAAACAAAATATTTATCAGCCCCCCCTCAACAGCCGAGAGCGAGCGTATTCTTAGCTGAGTGAATGTAAACACCCTAAAAAGAACATGCATCTCGCCAGCATACTATGAAAGCTTAATGTTCTTGATCACAATTTGAAATTTATTGAATCTTGCATATTGAATGATATCTATCTTTATCATTAAAGGAGTATACTATTATTATGTCATGTTTGAATAATAGCCTTTTTTTTATTTTGTCTTTTCAGTTGATTAATTGAGGTCTCTTCTTCATTATTTTTATCTTTATATTGTAGCTAGTTAAAGATCTTCTGTAAATTGTAATCATGTTAATACATATAAAAAGCTAGTAGTAAAACTTTGTTAATTACTGCAAAAGGAATGAAGAATATTTTTAAATATGTTATTCAGATACAAAAGTTAATTAATATTATATTTGCATTTAATATTCCTAAGTCTATTTGAATTTATAAATAAATATACTTTAGGCACAACTAAATATGAATAACAGACTATGCAATCCTGAGTGCTTACGGCAGTAAAACAAATGTTCTATCTTATTACAGTGTATTTATTAATTATAGCTGTTTCGTTTTTGGATTGTGCTAAAAAAATGCTTAAGTTGCGTTCGTTTTTCTGCAAACTTCGCCCAAAATCGTGAACAAAATGTTAAACCAAACGTAAAAGAAATAACCTACATTCTGTAAAATATAGAATAAAATTCTGTATTAAAATACAACCTTACAAATTAACAGGAAATTCC
>JABUQX010091070.1:0-12500 GCA_015478945.1 Trachelipus rathkii
CGAGCTTTCTTCCATCCTTTCTAGCCTACTGGACCCTCATATAGCCATCTACATGAAACGCGTACTTTCATTTATTCTCAAAAAATACTTGTTACGCATTCCCGCCCACTAAATTTATTATACTAATATTGCTACTATAGAATCAGCCCCAACAAACCCTAAAGATTTCCATCGAACACATTGTACTTTAGGATTATACCTCTTATTTCCACGTATCAAGTAGGTACTCATCTACTATACATTATACATGGTAACATGAGATGAATCTCTTGTAGAGCGCCTATGCACGTACTCAAGAGGTAGCTCCCTTTACATTCATACCATAGCGATCTTTATATTGCTCACCAGCCAGTGTTTAGTCACCCTACCATTTCTCTCACTACGTTTCCTACTAATGCTTAACTTCCTGACTACATCTCATCTCTGCCTTATAATATCATGCCAACACTTTTAATGCTTAATATTATATTCTAACTTAACTTCTTTCAGTCGCTGAGCTTTGCACTCACTTCTAATATAACAATATAAACTGTGTCTACCGAGGACTATGCCCTCAACTCACAACTCCGAAAACCTTACTCTTATCCTACGCTTTTACTTTCATAATCCCTCCATTGTACCACACTCTGTTCCCTAACCAGGCAATTCTCCCTCCTACCAGAATTCCTCTTTCAGAACTTCTCTTCTTTTCAGGATTCTCGCCACCCAAACAGGCCTTAACATCATCCCGGCACCTTGTATTACTACAGAATGTCTTATCCGATATCAACATGTGACCACAACCCATCTATACAAACATCCTCACCTCGTTCCTTCTTACGTTAAGCTCTTCAGGTGTGGCTCGAGTCTCATCCATTTCCGTCCTTCTCGCTTATTTACCGTAATATCCCACTTTCTCCCTGCCAGCTCTCATCCGCGTCGCACCTTCACGATTTCTTGTTATTCTATAGACACCACATGCAGTCCATAACAAATTGAATAACCAAGGAGACAGTAACACATCCTGCCTCACTCCACTATTAATATTAAAACCAATCACGTTCGACTCTATTTATTCTTACACACGGTGCTCAACTATCGTCATACATTACTTTTGATTGCCATTCAGACAGCTTACCAAGCACCCAATTATCAGCTCGCTGTACAACCCTTCCAAAGATGATTTCCCATATTCAATCCCATCTCATACGGCTTGTTCCATGAATCCATAAAAACCTAAGATACAAAACTTTATTCTTTTCCTCCCCTCTTCCCAATCATTTGTCGTCTCTTTAATCGTAAAAGGATTGGAACCACACACTTCTCTATGCATTACAAAACCACACTTGTTCTGCACAAATCAGTCCTTCAGTCACCTTTCGACCAATTCTTTCGACCAAAAATACCAGCATATAACTTCCCTACAAACTATCGAATTACTATATTCCCACTATAATACCTTAACACGTTACCTTATTCCCACACCTTATTATAAGGGTACGTATTATGCCTCCTCCCAATGCCTCGGACACATACCCTCATAAAAGCTCTGTTACACAACTCCCAAATCCCCAGAATCATTCACGCACCTGACCTATATACTTTTTACTGGCATTGACGACACAACATTTTATTATCTTTCATTCGGCTCAGTATTTTTAAAATCAACCTTATTAAAACTCTTTTCTGACAGGGAATAAAATAATTTTCGTCATCTTATGTTAATTTTTACAAAAGAACTTGAATTTCCTGGGAAAACAATATTTCTGAAGAATGGGCTGTCAGAACTTGTATAATTGAAATCCAACTTTTTCGAAATATTACTTTGCAGGCCAAAATTTAATAGACAAATCTCAGGCTAAATTTAACAGCTCGCTAAGGATAATTTTGCCATATGAGGTTGCCTTTTCTGGGGAAAAATCAGTTACAAAATTTGACGTAAAATTGATGTGGTTTAAAAACAAACTTTTAACAGTTTAAATTTAGATTTAGATTTTAGAGTGAAAACAATATTATATTATGAAAGTCATCTCTTACATTTAACAGAAAACTCCCTTATCTCTCTATTGCTCTCATCCAATAATATTCATCAACAAAAGTGCGATGTGACTTGCGATTCCACTATTATTATGGTACAAGACAATACCGAAGCCGCTTTCCATACGATTGATGAGCAGTAAAGGTAATTCATTATAACCTAGGACCATTACATCATTCCCCCTATCAGCTAATAAATGCTCATTCTCTTCAGGAAAAACGACCATTATCACAGTGATACGAATTTTATGGGAATATTAGCCCAAAACTTAAGGAAACCACGATCTTATCAGTTGGTTAGAATCCTTGTATATTTGCACTTTCAAACCAACTTAAATGAAAAATCTAAGCTTTAACTAGTCTTATATACTGAGATGAGATTTTGTTTAATATCATTGAACTCTAACCACATAATATGTATCATTAAGTTTTCTAATATGGTTTATTATTTCAACTTTTTATTTTTTCTTAATAGAAATAATCTTTACGAACTATTTTGTTTTTAAAATTGTATCATGGCTTCATAAGCATATGAATAATGGGAGGAAGGATTCTTACCCGAAACTAGTCGGCTATAATAATTTAAATGTTCAAACGCGCTCAAAATCCGTGTATACTCGCTTTATATTATATATATATATATTATATATATATATATATATATTATATATATATAATAGTATATTAATATATATATCATATATTATATAAATAATATATATATATATATATACTATATAAGATATATATATAATATATATATATATATATATCAGTGGCGGGCCTCGTGAACCGAAACTTATGGGGAGTGCACTTCATATATTATATATATATATATATATATATATATATAGTATAATATATATATATATATATATATATATTATTATTATATTAATATATATATATACTATATATATATATATATTCAGCAGGCACTCCTACAGCTCTGTGCTCTGCGTCGCTTAGCACGAGCTATTATTATAGAAATGAACGATATTCTTCAAATATTGCAGTTATGATAAAATTCTCTTTTTTTTTTTTTTTTTTTTGTCAGAAATTAGATCACTCTGAAAGATAGCATTCTATGGTATATCTGTTGAAAGAGATTATTAAAATTTCGAACAAAAAAGTTGTCACGCCATCATCGCCATTGAAATAACCCTATTTTAATCAATTATAAATTGTAAAGGCTCGTACCTCTCCAAAAATTGCAGAGAGCAAATTTCAGGACGGTATACAATACATATTCATGAAAAATTATTTTACAAGTTGTTTTTTTTCCTGTCTAAGAATCTAATAAAACAACACTCGTTTAATTTAAGAAAAAAATTAAAATAAACATTTACTTGTTCTTAATGCACATTTCGGATAAAAATAATTCATTATATTTAAATTCTAATATCTTGAATTTGAAAAGAAAACTAAGATACCCATAAAACCAAATTATATGGCTCTAAAGAGAAATTGTAGGAATGGATTAGCGGCAATATTTTCATAAAATTATTTTTGTTATTATATATAAATAAATAAATAAATATTTTTCTTTTTTTAGCTTGAGTTGATAATATAATTAGCACCTTGCCTCCGTAGAAGTCCTTAAAAAGAAACTTTGCCTCCAATGCCCCGTGTCCTGCATTTTCGTAGCGAAAATGTATTATCGATTTCTGTTGTATAAAGTTTGTAACATTTTTAAAGATTAATGATTTATTAATTCTAATGTATGAACTTAAGAAAATAGACTCGTATGGTAAATATGTATATTCGTGTTCTATATATATTCGAAAATTAAAGGTTATTTTTTTCCTCCTTCTCCATTTGAAATTTGCTAAGTTTACACAGAAAGGTTATTATTTAAAGATTCAAAATTACAACTAAAATTATTAACAAAATATAGTTAATTTAGTATAACTCTCTCTCTCCTCTCTCTCTCACTCTTCTCTCTCATCTCTCTCTCTCTCTCTCTCTTCTCTTCCTAATATACTATATATATATTATATATATATATATATATATATATATATTATATATATATACATATTATGTATATATATATATATATATAATAGATATTATATATATATAATATATATATATACATTATATATATATAATATATATATATATTATATATAAAAGTATTTATATATTATATATATATAATATAATATATATATATTATTTAATATATATATAATATATACATATATATATATATATATATATAATATATATATATATTATAAATATATATATGTATATATATTATTATATATTATATATATATATTATATATATATAGTATATATATATATATATAAATACTATATAATATATATAAGTATATAATATATTATAATATATATATTAAATAATTTTTTTTATTTAAATTTTTGTAAAAAAATTGGATTTTGCGTTGCCAAATTTCGAGAGGACCTGGCTTTCGTGCGAAATAATCCTCAAAATAGAGCAAAATAAGGAATAAGGTTTCTTTTACTGCCATGACAAACCAGTGTTTTGAAAGCATTAGTAAGTGGGTTTTGTTGGCGCACAAATCAAAAATTGACTCCAGTCATGATCTTATGAAAAAAACATGTTCGCAAAGACGAAATAAAATTGATCCCTTAATGCTAAAATTAGCGTCTTGGTTATAAACATTTTAAACATTATTTTAATAGTATAATAGTTAAAGATGAATATTTTATTCCTTATTTTGGTGACTTCCTATTTTGAGGATATTTTACCGCGAAAGCGCTCCTCTCCGAAATTTTAGCTTTTAAATCCAATTTTTTAAAGAATGTAATAAGCAAACCATTTCGCTACGGCATATTGCCCTTTGTGTTTCTTAAATAAAGGTCTTGATATATATATACTATATAATAATATATAGTAATATATAATATTAATATATTATATTAATATATATATTATATATATATGTATTATATTTTATATATTATAATCACATAACCTCATTTTTTATATATATATAATTATCAATATATACTATATATAATATATATATATATATATATAATATATATATACTATTATATATATATATATATATGTATATATATATATATATATATAACGTTGATATTATTATACGATATATAATATACTAATATATATATAATATATATATATATATATTAAATATATATTATAATATATATATATATTGAGAGAGAGAGAGAGAGAGACGGGAGAGGAGAGAGAGGAGAGTCATAATGCATTTAACGATACTCCAATCTGTCTTGGCCCTGAGGGACGATAGAGACGAATGAGAGTATACTAAGATTACTATAATTCTGCTTAATAATTTTAGTTTGTTAATTTGAATCTTTTAATAATAACCTTTTCTGTGTTAACTTAGCAATTTTCTTTATTTTTCAAAAGGAGGGAGAAAAAAAATAAACCTTTACTTTTCGCAATATATTAATAGAACACGATATACCTATTTACCCTATTTCTTAGTTTCATAACATTAAATTAATAAATCAATTAAATCTTTAAAAAAATGTTACAACCTTTATACAACCGGAAATCATAAACACTTTCGCTACGAAAATGCAGGACACGGGGCCTTTGAGGCAAAGTTTTTCTTCTTTAAAGGACTTCTACGGAGGCAAGGGGCTAAATTATATTATCAAACTCAGCTAAAAAAAGAAATAGAAAATCTAATTTATTTTATTTATGATAATAATAAACAAAATCAATCAAATATAACATCATTTTGAGCTATCCATTCGCTACAGCTCTCTTTTTAGACATATAATTGGTTTTATGGGTTTCTTAGTTTTCCTTTCAAATTCTTGAGGTATTAGATAAATTTAAAGGCATATCCATGACTATTTATCCGGAATATGTGCATAAAAGACAACGTCAAATGTATATTAATTTTTTTTCTTATAAATTACAACACCGTGTGTTTTATTAGATTCTTAGACCAGGAAAAAAAAAAACAAACTTGTAAAAATTAAAAATGGGAGGGTCAGAGGATGAAAGGAAGCTCTCTGCATTTTTGGAGAGGTACGAGCCCTTACAATTTATAATTGATTAAAAATTAGGGTTATTCAATGGCGATGATCGCCTTTACACTTTTGTTTAATATACATAATCTTTCATGTTACTGCAATTTATTTTCACAGTAGTATTGACAAATAAAAAAAAAAAAACAAAAGAAAAAGAGAAATTTTTATCATAACTGCAAAATTTGAGAATATCTTCATTTCTAAATATATAGCTTCGTGCTAGCACGAGTTAAGCACGAAGTGTAGGAGGTGCCTTGACATATATATATATATATATATATATATTATTATATATATATATTATATATATATATATATCTATATATAGTATATATATATATATAATATATATATTATATATATATATAATAATATTGAAGCTCTTATTCAGTTTTATGAAAAGTTACAATGATATATATTATATGTATATTATTAGTAAATTAATATATATAATATAATAATTGAATAATATATAATATATATATAATATGATATATATATATATATATACTATATATATAGATATATTATATAATATATATATAGTATACTATATATATATATCATTCATATAATCTATTAATAGCGAGTGTTATTTACGTAAGCGTAAACAATCGTATTGGAATCATTGACACATTGGTGTGTAATAACTTATGGCTTCTCATGAGTTATTCCTAGCCGTGACTAAGCTCTTTACGACCATTCGGGTATAGATGCCGATCGGCTTTGTCACTTTCCCATTTATGCAAGGTCTATCTACACAGCTTTGCCGGTCCAATTATCATAGAGTATGCTAGATCTACAACAATTCCTAGTTAAAAATCATAGTAAAAAACTAGGTTAAGTGAATACACAAGGCAATAATTAGTTTACACAATTCATAATCATAAATATGGTCAGCTAATTAGTCAGTAAGTTAAACGTTTTGATACATTAAATAAACCATATAGTGATAAACTTAATGCATTACAATATTATGTGGTTAGGAGTTCATGATTTAAACAAATCTCACTTCGAAGGTATTTAAAAGACCTGTTACAAGACTATCACAGATCTTTTGCATGATCTTTAACGGTGCGCGCTTCAGGGCGAGATCGTCCCAAATATACAATGGATCTGCCATCTGAAAATCGGGTTCCTCAGTATGGCTTAAGATGCCAAAATTCGTATCATGTATGTGGTCGTTTTCCCGATGCGCAAATGAGCATTTATTAGCCTGAATAGGGGGAATGATGTAAATGGTCTAGAGTTATAAATAATGAAAAACCTTTTTGGTCATCAATCGTATGGAACGGCTTCGTATTGCTTTTCCGATATAGGTGGATATCGCAGGCACCGCATTTGTAATGATGATATTATTTGATGAGCATAGAGAGAAAGGGGGTTATCTTTAAATTACTTAAATATTTTCCCAATTTTTGTTCACTCTAAAATCTAAATCTAAATTTAACTGTGTAAAGTTTGTTTTTTTAAAACCACATCCAATGTTTACGTCAATTTTGTAAAACTGATTTTCCCTAGAAAAGGCAAACCTCATATGCAAAATATTCCTTAGGAGCTGTTAATTTAGCCTGATGATTTGCCTGTACATACCACAGGAACCAGGCCTCGAAACGCTGAAATCACATTATATTCTCGATCCAATTCTTCATCAGAAATAACGTCCGCAGCATGTTTTCCCACCGCTTCAAATTAACAATATGACGAGGTTTTTTATTCTCTGTCAAAAAGAGTTTAATTAAGTTGATTTAAAAAATTGAGAGAATGAAAAATAAAAAATATAATCTTCAATCCAGTAAAAGTATATAGATGGTGGTGAATGATTGGATTTGGAAGTTGTGTAACAGAGCTTTTATGGAAGGGTATATTTCCGAGCATTGGAGGAAGGCAATAAATTAGTAACCTTATTAAAGGTAGGTTGGGGATGATAAGTAACTGTAGGTTTATAGGGGAATTAGTAATGAGTTTGTAGGAAGTTATTATGCTTGGTATTTTGTCGGAAAGAGTGCGTCAGAGTGACTGAGGACTGATTGTGTGAAGAACAAGGTGCGTTTTTAGAAGTGGTAGAGGATGTGTTGGTTCCAATCTTTAACATTAAAACAAATGTTGGGAAAGAGGGAGGAGAATAAATTGTAATTAGGTTTTTTGGATTTGCAACAGGCGTTTGATGGGATTAATAGGTAATCTCTTGGAAAGGGTGTTAGTGATATAGGCTTGGTTGGTAAGCTTCTGAATGGAATCAAAAGATAGTGAACGATAGTGGAGCGTGTGAAAGAATAAATAGGGTCGAAAGTGATTGCGTTTTTATATTAATAGCAGGTGAGGCAGGGATGTGTTTCTGTCTCGAGTTTGTTCAATATGGATATGCATGGTTTTTATTGAAAGAATTAAAGGTAGGGTGGCAGGGGTGTAGAATGATGGAGAAGGAAGAGAGTGGGGGGTCCTTACCTTATTATTGGTGCGGATTGATTTGGTTTTGGGTGGCGAATCGAAGAGAGTTTTGAGGAGGATTGGGTTAGGGAGATTTGTTATGGGGTGTGTAAATGGAAGGGTTTTGAAAGTAACGTAGATAAGAGTAAGGTTCGTTGTTGTGAGTGAGGGATAGATCCTCGGGTATGAGAGTTTATGTTAGATGTGGTGAACAGCTGAAAGTAATATTTAAGTAAATGTTTGGATGCAAAAGTAATGGGAATGATTTGCAGAGTTATGTAGGAAAGTTGTGAATGGTTAGAAAGGTGGCTTGGTGCAATTAAATCGTGGTGGGATGCTAAAGGGACTACGCGTCTGAGCGTGCTAGGGGTCTTACAGAGATTATCTTGTTACCTGTGTTAATGTATAGTAGTGAGACTATGATCTGGAATAAGAGGTATTAATCTAAAGTACAATGTGTTCAGATGGACAATCTTAGGGGTTTGTTAGGTGTTATAAGAAATTGATAAAATTGGGAATGAACATTTTTTGACGAAAATAGACCCCAGTACGTGAGATTGGTTTGTCATGTGGAAAAGGATGGAAAAAGTCGGTGTGGTTAAATGGATGTATTGTAGAGTGTAGTGTGGTGGTAATCGACCGGCTGCGAGACCGAAGAAAAAAGTGGATTTAGTCAGTAGAAGGGAATGACTGGGGAGGAAAGAAATGTGAGTCTGGCAGAGGAAGAAGAAAGGTGCATAAAAGGATGTGTAAAATGGGGGGTTTTGTGAGAGGGTATGGTTGTAGCTCACCCGGGCAGGGGATGAACCCCACATTGACGAGATGCCATAGTTCTCACAAAAAGGTATAAAGGGGGCGGTAAGGTTGAGCTTTCTTTTCGACTTGCTTATATTCTTCTACTAACTTTTCTGTTTCGGTATGTCCATGTTACGCACCTTACCCCCGGTCTTGGGGAGAGGAAGTGTGGGTTATGATATATATAGTATATATTATATATATATATATATATATATATATATAATAATATATATATATATATATATATAATATATTATATAGTATATACTATATATATATATATATAATAGCAAAGAAATCCCTAGAGTACTTGACTTGTACTTGTACTTGAACCAAATCTCTGTACTTGTACTTGTACTTCGTACTTGTACTTGTATTTGAACAAATTCTAGAGTACTTGACTTGTACTTGAACAATTCTAGCCATTACTCTGTACTTGTACTTTACCAAACCATGTACTTGAACCAAGCCTGGATATATTATAATATATATATATATTTTTATGTATATCTTGATATAGATTATATAATATATATATATATATATATATATATATATATATATATATATTATTATATATATATATATATTTACTCATTATATATATATATATATAATATATATATATTATAATATATATATATATAGGCTGCGTAGTGGGAGTTCGGAGGTCGATCGTGGAGTCGGAGTCGTGGAATCGTGCAATTTTCCAGGAGTCGGCAAGTCGGAGTCGAAAACTCTGGGCAAGTGGAGTCGGAGTCCGAAGATTCATGTGTAAAGCGGAAGTCGAGTGGAAGTTTCGAAAATTTAGAGGACTATTATTATTATTATTATTATTATGATTATTATTATTATTATCTATTATTATTATTATTATTTATATTATTATCTATGTTTGCTAATATTTTCTCATTATATTAAATAATGTAATTTATTAAAAGTTTTGATGTTAATTTTCAAACGTTTTAAATATTTATTTTTGTACTAATTAATTTCCTTAAATAATCTTTGAAAATAATTGCAGGAGAAGAAGAAGATATTATTTATAAGATTTTCCCGAACTCATACACATATATAATCTCCTATACTTGAATGCGAACACACTACTTCCAGATAGATATATCATATTTCTTGTTAGCAGCGACATTCGCAGATCGTCTTTAAATCGATATATAATAATTCAAATAATATGCGCTCTCTGACCCTGTCCTCTACAGCTAAATTTCTATATTTCTGATAAATGTTCTCGGATATGGATTAGTGTTCTTTGACTCGCTCTCGCACGAGCTATGCGAGTCTATATATTCTGAACTTATTTCACCACTCTCGTCATAATATTATCGCTGTATATCTGCACAGCCTCGTGCCCAATATACAATCATAGAACCTTACTGTCGTGTGGCAATCAACATGACCCTTGCATCGTCGGACTCGAATCATCTCAGAATGCTGTGCTCACTATGAACCCTTGATCGTTTAACTCCTGGAATATGAATAAATATTTGAACCCCCTCCTACATCTTTCTATCGAGTCTTTCTCTTCTCACATGATTTATAGACGACTCGCTCGAGAGAGGAGTCACATCAAATATTCGCTCACTTATGCTTCTGTTACATATCGTATATTATATAGACACCATTTGCATTAAATATATTGTAAAACAAGAATTAATACTAAAACCTAATTCTCACTCCACCTCACTCACTCTCGATCAGGTATATATAGCCCAATATATATGTCGTGATAATACGTAAGTGAGTGTACTCTAAATATACTTATAAGGCAAGTTTATAATTAGGTGTATACTCACAATATCAGTTAGATGTAGTGATTATGTATCGTAGGGCAAAGCATCTCTTTGTTGCACTAAAGGATTAGATCGACAGTTGTTTTGGACTTATGGTATTATTAAGTGATCCTAGGCCCTATGAATTTAGCAGGAATTTTTATATTTTACAGGGGTTATGTGAGCTGCGATACTTTTACGTGCATAAGTTACGTATTTATACTATTTCATAAATGATAGTTAAATAATATATATATTTATATATATATATATATAATTTAATATATATATATATATATATATATAATATATATAATATATATAATATATTAATATATTACGGTATAATATATATATATATATACTATATAATATATATTATATAAATATATTATATATATTATATATTTTATATAAAATTTATATTTATATATTATTATTATATATTAATATATTAATTTATTAATTAGTTCTAATATATATATATATATATTAATATATATATATATATATATCATTAATAATATATTTATATAGTAAATAAAAATATAACTGTATATATCATATATACTATATTATAATATAATATTAAATATCATATTAATATATATATAATGCGCTCAGGTATATGCTCTCGGTGTCTATCTGATTTAGAGAGTAAAGAAAATTTTAATAAGATTAAACGAGTACAGTTTACGGCCACCCCTGATCATCACCTATTTGAGTAAGTTACTTTATAATATAACGTTCTTTTATTCTTTGGACTGTGTGGCGTAATTTTTTTTAAATATTTTTTTATTGACTCATTATGTATTCAACATACGGTATATAAATATATTATTATTAATATCCCGATTTAGAAGCAATAGTTTTAAACCTAAGCTTCTTCCCGAGAAACAAGAATAGAGATAGTACATTGGCATGAGTATGATTATTTTGTTAGAAATTATACACTATAAAAAAACTTATATATTTTTCTGAGAAAATGGAGTAATAAGGTAAGTGAGATGAAGAGTAAGAGAGAGATAGTGAGAGAGTGAAAGAGTGAGATGAAGAGAGATGAAGAGATAGTAATGAGTAGCAGAGAAGTAAGAGAGAGATGAATGAGAGAATAGTAGAGAGAGATGATGATGCGAGATGTAAGAGAACGTGTACCACCGAATCGGAGTTAGGAGAGTTTATGATAATAGAGTCTCCACAAGTAATTTTCATGTTACACTTAATGCTTATGTGTAGATTCTAGAGGTATAATACAAAGTTAAGACATATTATATTCTCAAGATTATGAGATTTATTGTAAGAATATTACGAGATGGCAGCTCACGAACATGCCATATGAGATAAATGGTAAACACTTAGCTCAGAGCAACTAAAATTTCAAAATGATCCTGAGTGCATGCACGCTTAAAAACAGACAAACCTATTGCCAGCT
>JABUQX010091070.1:17500-22500 GCA_015478945.1 Trachelipus rathkii
ATAATTCTATACATAGTATTGCGACGAGTATTGAGTATTGTACAGAAATGGGCAAATTAAAAAAAAAAAATACCAAATGTATTCCCCATCTTCACACTATTGTTTTAAACTAACAAATGGCAAAATTATACAAAAATAGTTGACGGACTGGAAAAATAGTTTTGCAGCATTGTCTAGCGAATCTGGCATCTTTTCAGATGGTTTTGCCATTTGCTTGTTTAAAATTAGGGCTGTTGAAAAAAAAAACTATAAGGAATATTTGTTTTAACATATATTTGGTGAATCGTCGTTCGGAGTAAAACGATTTACCTATATTTATATATTGGATAAGAAAATGGAATTTGTGACCTTGAAACGCGTATATTTCTGGTCCAATTTGATATACGAGAGCATTCAAAGCTTAAAGCAAAGCTCTTGGCTCAGACCTTTGGCACTAACCGACCTTAATATCCATACACCTCCATCCTGCAAAACTTATTTATGCCTAGTATGCCTTTAATTGTGTACGTTTTCTTTTCAATCTCTCAATTGTGCATACCTTCTTTATTTTTCTAAGTTTGCGCTTTTGAGATTACACCCAGTTTTGCTAAGCGTTTCGTCTCCCTACCAACTTTCACATTCTTTTTTTGCTTTAAATGTCTTCTTAATAAACACAACAAAAAGGAGAATTTACCCAGTCCACCTATCGTTCCAGAACTCTAACTTCTGTTTTCTCAAAATAATGTTTTTTGTATTAGCTGTGAGATCTGGACACTCCTCAATGGTCCTATGATTAGAAGTATGATTTCCGACAGGAACATTCAACAATGGATCTGTGTCACGATTTCTCTTGCCATCCTGAAATGTAGTGAATTTGTTGCTATCGAATTAGTTTTCGAAAGATTAGCACAAGACTTGACTTTCATTTCCAGTCTCCCATCATTCGGTTTCAATCTTTCTCAGTTACGTTATATTTTGACCAATTTTTTTAGCATAAAATTTTATGAATTTATGTATATTTGGAAATATGGAAATGAGGCTGTTAAGACAAGCATCGCCTAATGTCGAGTCGGTAAAATAGACCGGAATGAAAATAAAGTTGTAGAAGCAGCGGTTCCCTCGTTTTGATCACTATATAAATATTGACATTGGAATTGAAGATGTGCTGTCATTAACTTTGGTTTATTTCTACTGGAAAAGTGATAGATTTTATTTATCACCACTAAAATCTTCCTCTTTGACCCCAAATTGGGATGAGGTACGCAACATACACCGGAAATAGAATTAAGTAGAAGAACGTGGCGTAAGTCGAAAGGAAATCCCTCTCATACCCTTAAGTGCGAACCAGTCGCCGCAAAAGATCCACCCTATGGTTTCACACCACCGCGACAGACTCCCCTTATGGTATCTCGTCAATGTCCATTCCCTTCTTCATCTCTCAATTCATCAATCAACTCCTCATTCTCACTTTCCTTCTTTCGCATCGCTTCTTTCAATCTCTCCACTTCCAAACGCAATTCCTCAGCCGTAGCCATTTTTTTCTTCTCACTCACACCTGCTTCCCTCACTTTCCCGTTTTATCGCCCCACGTTGGGCGCCAAAATATGTAGTTGCTATTAAAAGAACTTCAAAGAGTATAAAGGAGTGGGTGTGATAAATTTGGTCGGGAAAATGGAGCAACAAAATCAAACACACGCAGTCAGTTTTATGTTTATTTTAAGTATAAAAAGTAATAAACGCAGTCCGTCCGTTTTTTTTTTTTTTATTCAATTTTCCAAATTCCAACAAAGAAATATACTATCAAAAAACAATAGGTTAATAAATAATAAATATTTTCAAAAAAATGTCCAAACAAAAAATATTAAACCTACGATTACCAATATCAACCAAAATAATAGGTTTATAAATAAATAATACACAATACACATATCACAATAAATAAAATCATTTTCAATAAAAAAAATTTTTTTTATAAATAATAATTAATAATACACAAATCACAATAAAATAAAAAATCAAATTTCCAATATCAAAAAATATCAAATATAAAAAAAAAAAAAATTAAAAAAATCAGAAGCCAAAAATACAGGGCAATGATATTTTTTCAAACATGATCCTTATTAAATAATAGGTAAGTTATTAACCAAATAATATTTACAAATATTACATCAATCACAGAATACAATTCGAGGGTTTATTTGATTCAGGGGTTACAATTCGGGGGATTTTCTTTTGCGGAATTTCAGGGGGGTTTTCTTTTAGGAAATTTCAGGGGGTTTTCAATAGAAGGCGATCCACCACCTTCAGTCTCCACTCGGGGAAACAATAGATTGCCTCTGTCAGCTTCCTCTGTGAAACAATCCGGTTAGGGAGTAGCGGGAGAACAATCGATCTTACCCTTCAGCACACGAAAGAAGGAAGAAACACTCTCTTTTAAAAAGATGCCTTCTGACAACCAAGAAATAAAAACTGGACGGGGTTTCGTCCAGTTTTTTTTTCTTCCCAGCAATATAAACTGGAAGAAAAAAATAAACCACCATCCATAAACATTCATATTTTTTTTTACAGCAATAATATATAAAAAAATAATTTAATAATAATAATAATAAGAAAAAGCATAAACAAAATAATAAACCAACAATAATCAAAGTAAAATAATAATAATAATAATAATTAAATATATTACCTTATGCAGAAAAATTTCAATATTAACACTCCAATTGTCCACAACAGTCCAGTCACAGTTTGTCGTCCTCAGAAAAAACACACATTACTTATTAAAAAAAATATATTCCTACCGGAAGAAAAGAATAAATATATATATATAAAACATAAAACAAACATTAGACAACAATCATTTCACTTTCTCAACAAAAATATGCCAGAGCGAGCGTGTGGATTCTAGAAATTGGAATCATAGTGCTAAAAGATAAACTCACCGTGAGTCACAAGTTGAGAATTGTGAGAATGAAAGATGTTGTTATTCATTGCTGTATAGTCGTGATATTTGATCTAGGCACATTGGATCACAGAAACTTAGACAGAACTTACCGTGAAGATTATTCAACATCACCATTCTGTTTGACGCAATCAGAGTACTTGAGTAACCTATATATCTAGCATTGCATCTACTTACATTACACTACTCTCTTTCTCATATCTCGTGTAGCAATACATAGTCTATCTGTCAGATACTCTCGCAGTCATTTGCGGATCACTCCAAAGGGTCATCCTGTCTCACATTACTAGAGACTCTCTTTGATCATCAACTTGATCTGCTAAACTCTGCACGTGTCAAGTCTCAGTCAAAATAATTCATACCTTATCAAACACACACCGACATAATAAAGGCCGAATATACATTCAATAGTAGCTCGCTGTTCTATAAGAAAACAACAATAAGAAAAAGGAGACACGAGCTCTGTGCTAGAGATCATATGGATAAACTAAAAATGTGAGCACACTTCGATACAGCTGACGAGACATGTGTAGAGCATAAAAGAGCTGAAAGATTCACATAACAACAACTCACTACTCTCAAGTACGACCTATAGATGTGACCTGACTGGCAATTCTGAGAATACACTATACATTACGGTCAAATGTCTCACCACATATGACTAACACTCTCTCAAAAAATCATATTATGATGCTTCTTGTTTCGTTTCAGTGTTCCCTATTCCTCCTCTTCATTCAAGTGTGCTCCAGTTAATAAATCATCGAAGTTGATTTGTTAATCCAATCTCGTTCTTCTCTTCTCTCTACTCTCGATCAGGAGTCGGATTGTCCAAATCTTTATCATCGCTGTCACTCACTTTCTAAAATACGGTTCACTCATCAATAACTTCACAAAGCTGCTCACACTAAAGTTCACTTACAAGCGATTACTGACAGCTCAATGATACAAGGGAGAGGGTTTAACAAGAGTATGGTTGCTATCATCACCTCGGAACATCTCGTCCATTCCTTCATTACACTTCACGAAATGCGCTCTGCGAAAGCGGTTGTCGGTTTACTAAATAAAATCTCAGATCATAATTTGTTTCATACATTATGACATGACAATACTTACCGTGGCTGACTTAAAACTTTTGTAATCATACATTTACTTACTTATTACGGTATATTCCTAATATTCTATCTTCTCTAATCTACAGTCGCAAACCACTCAAAAAAGAATTGACAGCAATTTTCCAATCAGATGAATATATGAAAATTCTTTCTTCCACAGGTTGATAAAATGATGTAATTATATCTTCCATAGGAAAGTAACTAAACTATACATTTACTAGTATCCTCTCTTCTCTGTCTACTCAGACATCATTCACTTGCGATATATATTGGCAGTACTCTTAACAAAAGAAATCTTCATTAGATGTCATACTCTAATTAAAATTTGCAAACATTGTAAACAAAACTGAGAAAAGTCTTAGATCTTAGATCTTCTACCAAAATTATAATTCTTAACACTCTCTAATATTTAGAGGGGTCATTTAGATTACTGAACTAATATCATATAAAACAGAATAGAACGTTTCTGTTAATCTCTGTGGGATATACTGATTTAATATACTATATTAATCATATATATACTAATATATTACTATATATAATATACTTACTAATACATCTAGTACCTAATTATACTATATTACTTATATCATATACTCTATCTCTTTATTATATACTATACTATATATCTATATATATATATCTATATCTATCTATCTTCTCTATTATATATATAATATATATTATATTATATATATATCAATATATCATCTCTACTCTATATATATCTACTATATCATACTATCTTACTATATCTTATATATATTATATATCTATATCCTACTTCATATCATCTATATTTCTACTCTCTTCAGAGTTTTCTAATTATTTGATCAATCTCTATATATTATATTATATATACTTCATCAATACTCTTCATCTTCTATTATCTATAATCTCACTATATCTACTCTTATCTCGTACTTACTCTCATTCTATATATATATATA
>JABUQX010091070.1:30000-31968 GCA_015478945.1 Trachelipus rathkii
TCTATCATGGAGGAGCAGATGAGCTCAATATATTAATGAGGTTCTGGAGCAAGCACGGGAGCCAAAGAACGAGCATTAAATAACATAACTACAGTCATACTGACTGAGCAATAATCACAGTATGACGAACCTGGGTCTTACGCTTCATATGTTGGAGTTACCTGAGTACTCTAACTGAGTAAGAGTACTATAGATATAATCAGTTACCATTTGTGTGTCAGGTTGATTCCCTGCCTTCTTGACTTATACGATGCCGACTTATACCTTGTAGTCGAATACTAGTAATTTCTTCTTATCTTTACTTAATAATAAATATACTAAATTCCAAATTATATCTAAATATACCAAAATAATGTTGGTTACCTTCTATATTAAATTTACTATTAACTTTTGTTACTGTATTCTAAAATAGAATCAAGATTAAAATTTTGGTGCCCCTTTGGTGCTCCTCCGTTATATTATAATACACTAAATATTTGTTTAAAATTTATACAACTAATTATGATTATAGGTACACTTTTGTATACTTTAATATATTTATAATAAAGATTATATCATATATATACTCATATTAGAAGTGAGCTGACTGATATAGTATATTAGTATATATATAGATAATAAGATAATTTAGTTATTTAGTGTGGAATGGAATGTGCCTAATGTTCATTTCACATTTTTTCACATCTGGCAATAAATTTCAAAACTGTACAATACAGGTATTACAAGTTGTATTTATATATATCCTGTCACAGTTTATATATATATTATATACATTTTTTATCAATCAATAAATAGACATATATTATCTACAAGGGTTTTAAAGTTCCCTTAAATCCGCAGAGTACAGCCGGGCATTTTTTTATAAAGATGCGCTTATTAGTAGTAATCTGCATCTTTTATGTGCCTGTGATGAAAGCGACTCCTCCGTATTGTCAAGGTTGAAAGTTCGTAGAAGGTACACACTAGCATAAACCACCTCTACTACTTCCGTATAAGTCAGCATTGGGGAATTTTGGAATTTCATATGTGCATGCGGCCTTTTTGTGTGGCAATTCTTCTTCAACATCGTCATCAGCACCTACTTGTATGTCATTTAATATGCTTGATATCGTTATATAGAGATTCATCATGACGTGCTAATTTTTGAACATCTTTCAACCACTAACCAGAAGTTTTCTAAAGTTAATAATATCTTTGGTGTGTTTGTTGATGGTGAAACCTTTAGTTTATGCAATATGTTTTATATTGCCGACTGCAGTTCTTTTTCTAGGTGCGTTCTTTTTCTAGGATGAGTTAGCAATCCTATAAAGAGAGACATAGAAAAAATTTACCACCTCTATGTGCAGTCACAAATACATTTGATTAAGGTTCTTACTTGAAAAGTTCATTAGAAATTCAAAAATTTGATCTGCAGGATATTTTTCACCCTCTAATTTCTAATTTAAATATTCTTGTTCGAGAGCAGCAATGATAGCATACATTTTTACCTTCTAAATCAGATCATAAATCACACATCATTTGATACACCAGCAACTACGGGATCATTTCTATTACTCTTCTCCTTTTATATTGGTAGACTTTGTCCTGTTGTTATGTCTCAATATAAACAAAAGACACACTTATAATGGCGCGGAGAAATCATTCAGAATTAAGAACAAATGTCTATACCCTGATTGATTTGCGTATGTGAATGGTGTGAAAACGGCATCTTTGTATCATATCTGTGCTTGGCAAGGTAATAAAGATTGTAATAAAGGGAAATATACACTTTATGAGGTTTTTTAGCTGTAGTTGATTACATTCTAACTCTGAAACAAGAAAACACGCACATAGAAGCAGGTTTTAATGTGGTGAGAATGTGGTTATGTGAATGGAATGAGCAAAAGTAAGAAATTCAATATTCTGATAATATTGATGAGATATATTTGTTAAAGAATATGTCCGACGTATTAGCAGTGATAATGTTAA
>JABUQX010091071.1:0-7500 GCA_015478945.1 Trachelipus rathkii
CACACACACCCACACGCACGCACACACACACACACACACACACACCACACACACAAACACACACAACATATAACGTATAATTTATTAAACATTTTATTTTATTTTTATATTATACCTAGTGTTATTTTACTTCATCCTATTGTTATTATTATTTGTAGAAGGCACACACACACACACACACACACACACACACACACACACACAACACACACACCCACACACACGATATTTTGATGAGCATAACATATAATTATTAAAAACATTTTGATGTGCTTTAATTAAACACGTACATTTTTATTACTCAATTCAAATATACCTAAAATTATTTCAAAGTTTCTTAAAACTTCTATAATAAATCAATCATTATTTTATTGAACAAAGAATTATTATTAACTGTTAATACCTTTTGTTTACATTAAAAATTTTTTTAACTATCAAGTTTTTATAATACTTGTACTAAAAAATTTTATGTAAATTTTATTAAAAACATATATTTTTTTTACGTACCTTAAAGCAATAAATCAGTAATCAGTAAGGGCAGCCCCTAGCACCCCTCTACACCCAGCTATGCCACGTTTTGTTCTATTGACTTACGCTTTACAAATCATCTTTTAGCATGTAATAATTATAAAAAATAACAAAATAAGTTTTTCTCTCGCTAACATAACATGTATTTTATTAGAATCATTCTAAGTTTTATTTTAAAAATAACATATTATTCACTTACATTTATATGATTCGCTCGATAGAAGACTGAATTGATTTTCAAAGTTTTTTAAATAATTCAGATTTTCGTTATTATTATCTTGTACATTGACAATACATCACGAGAAAACACAACAGCCCGCACTCCTAAGCATACAGAACTGACCTCCTCTGTAAAATGTTGTTGAAAATAACTCCTTTTAGGCCTAGAATGTAGGATACGCCTTTTTGTATTCCCGGGGCGATTTAGGCCTAATTCCAGGTCAAAATATATTCAAACCTGACCTTGTTCATGTAAAATTGTGGTGCAATTACTACGTTAGGCCTAAATTTTAGCCCTAAATTTAGGGATTAAGCCTTTTTGTTTATCCAGGCTGATTTAAGGCCCCCTAATTACCAGGTCAAACGGTAATTTCCAGTATAGACAAGAATCAATTGTTATTATTATTATTTTTATTAAATATATTTCAAACTGAAACATGCTGGATCGCTAAGATCCTTTAAGCCGGTAAGAAGGAAATGTTTTCCTTACTTGTGATTGGTTCGAGTAATCCTTATCTCTATAAGACCTCGTATGTGATTGGTCGAGAATTATTTCATCGTCTTTTGAAAATTAACTTTGTTCTTTAAAACGTGTATTTGAGCAGGTGTGTTTTATTATCTTTTAGACCCAAACTCATTTTTAAAAATCATAGTCATTTTAGCTGTTAGGCGTTGCACAAGTTATCTGATTTGTATTTAAAGTGTTATATTTTTACTAAGTGTATATCGTATTTATAATAAATACTTACATGAGGAATAATTATTAATTTCACTAGAATAGAGAATAATAATTAATTCACTAGATTTATGGTAGATCACGTGGAAGCAAACGCAGAGCGCCGCAAGCGCGACCGGTGCGCGGAACAGCCGCACTGAACCCGCCCCGGCGTATATTACTACGCAGGTTCGGGAAAAATATGGAGCGTTGTATTTCAAAGTGGTAGGGCATTCATCCTAGAGAATGATATCTTTTGGACACCGTGTCCCATTTCAGGATGTATAATATGGTAGTTTGTGTACTGTATCAAGTTATATTTACGAATATTATAACATATGTTCAAGCGCATTAGTTTATTTAAAATCCTGGTATATCAGTGTTATTACAAACCAAGTGAAATATTCTCATCGATGGTTACCGCATGCATACAGCAACTGATATAGAAGAGGTTATGAACTTACATACTTCGATGTAATTTTGAAGTATAATAATATGATACAAATACTGGAAATCCATAAAGAGAAATATTACGGTTTGTACAAGGAGGGGGAAGTTTATTATGCATGTACACACATTTGTAATTAACGTAATATAGTAAAATATAGTAATAATTTTTAGAAATAAACAACTGGTTTGTTCATAACTATACTAAAGGAAGATTAAACCTAAAAACATACCTTGAAAGGGAGGGGTAACGGGATAACATTCTATACATTTAACTCTACGTTCCTATGGCGTGTAGCTTTAAGGCATATAAAACTTGTTTTACATGCCTTAAAGTAATAAGATCTTAAAGGCACACCCACAAAGCGGAACATGGCCAGCTTCACATCCGGACTATTTGTTCTATTTCCTCAAGGAATTATAACTTAAAGATAAATAAAACAAAAACAATGTTTTTCTACAAAACAAAATGTTCTTTTCAAACTAAATGTTTTCAAGAAACTTTATTAGCTGAAAATGCAACACTCTATTAATAAAAATAAAAATGTTCAAGTAAGAAATAAAATGGACGGCTCATAATATAGGAAGCGGTATATTGAAATACAAAATGATGTAATGAAAGTTTTACAACGGCATATACATAAGAAAATATTTTCGCGACGCGTAGTATATTACGCCGGCGGTTTTCATGCGGCTAGTTCCGCACCGGGATCGCGCTTGCGGGCGCCTGCGTTTTGCTTCAACGTGATCTACTGTAATTCTAAGTGAATTAATTATTAATCTATTTCTAGTGAAATTAATAATTATTCCTCAATGTAAGTATTTATTATAAATTTGATATACACTTAGTAAAAATTAAAACACTTTAATACAAATCAGATAACTTGCGCACCGCTTAACAGCTTAAAAGGACTATGATTTTAAAATGAGTTTGGGTTCTAAAAAGATAATAAAACACACCTGCTCAAATACAAGGTTTAAAGAACAAAGTTAATTATCAAAAGACGATAAAATAATTCTCGGCCAATCACATACGAGCTCATATAGAGATAAGGATATTCTCGACCAATCACAAGTAAGGAAACATTTCCCTTCTTACCTGCTTAAAGGATTTTACCGATCCCAGCATTTTTCAGTTTGAAATATATTTATTAAAAAATAATAATAAGAAACAAAACATCTTTTCTATACTGGAATTACCTTTTGACCAGGTATTTAGGCTTAAATCAGCCCTGGGTTTACAAAAAGGCTTATCCTAAAATTAGGCCTAAATTTAGGCTAACGTAGTTATTGCAACACATTTTACAGAAAAAGGTCAGTTTTGAAATATATTTTTGACCTGAATTAGGCCTAAATCGCCCGGGATACCAAAAAAGGATTATCCTACATTAGGGCTAAAGTAGTTATTTCAAACCATTTTACAGAGAGAGGTCAGTTTGGTATCTGTAAGGAGTGCGGGCTGTTGTGTTTTCTCGCTGATGGATTGTCAATGTACATAGTAATAATAATAATATCCTAATTATTTTTAAAAAACTTTTGAAATATTTTTAGTTACATCGCGCGAATAATATAAATGTAAGTGAAAAATTGTTATTTTGAAATAAAAACTTAGAATGATTTAATAAAAACATGTATATGTGAGCGCAGAAGAACTGTATTTTGTTATTTTTTTATACTTATTACATGGCTAAGATGATGTAAAGCAGTATGTCAATAGAACAAACGTGGGCATAGCTTTGTGTAGAGGCGTGTCTAGGGAGGCTGCCTTACTGATTACTGACTTTATTGCTTAAGGTACGTAAAATAGTATGTTTTAATAAAATTTCATAAATTTTAGTAAAAATTATTATAAACTGATAGTTATAAAATTTATAACAAAAAGTATTAACAGTTAATAATAAATTCTTTGTTCAAGATAATGATTGATTTATTATTAGGAAGTTTTAAGGAAAACTTTGAAATAATTTTTAGTTATATTGATGAGTATATAAATGTACGATGTTAATTAAAACAAAAAGTATTTTAATAAAATATACGTTATGTGTGTAAGTGAGTGGGTGGTCTGTGTGTGTGTGTGTGTGTCGTTGTGTGTGTGTGTGGTGTGTGTGTGTGTGTGTGTGTGTGTGTGTGTGGTGTGATGTATGTGTGCTCTAAATAATAATAACAATAGCCATGAAGTAAAATAACATAAGTTATAATAATAAAATAAAAATTAAAATGTTTTAATAAATTTACGTTATATTATAAGTGTAAGTGTGTGTGTGTGTGTGTGTGTGTGTTGGAGCGTGCGTGTTGTGTATGTGTGTTCTAAATAATAATAAACCAATAGGCATGAGTAAATAAACACTAAGTATATATAATAATAAAAATACAAAATAATTAAAATAATAAAATAATAATAAAAAAATAAATAATAAAAGTTATTAAACAAAATAAAAAAACATAATGTTAATAAAGATATGAGTTAAAGGCAGTAAAACATATAGGTTAAAGCAGTAAAACATGAGTTAAAGCAGTAAAGCCGTAAAACAAAAAGCATACTAATCCCCTTGTTGCTAGGTCACACCTCTATTTTTCTGATTTACTTGCCTTTTTAAGGTACTGTAATTGTAAAAATTATGTTAATAATGCGTGTTGTGTGTGTGTGTGTGCGGTGTGCGTTTGTGTATGGGTGTTCTAAATAATAATAACATAGGCATGAAGTAAATAACACTAGAGTATAATAATAATAAAAATAAAAATAATAAAAATAATTAAAATAATAATAAAATAAATAAAATAATTATAAATAAATAAAAAGTATAAAAAATAAAAAACATAATGTTAATAAATATTGTGAGTTAAAGCAGTAAAAATGAGTTAAAGATGGTTTAAAACGATGAGGTAAACAGTAAAGCAGTTTAAAACAAAAGACATACTAATCCCCGTGTTGCTATGTAACAACCTCTATTGATTTACGGATTACTTGCTTAAGGTACTGTAATGTTAATTAAATATATGAGTTTATAAAGCAGTAAAACATAGTGAGTTAAAAGCAGTTAAAACATGAGGTTAAAGCAGTAAATAACAGTAAAACAAAGCATATAACCCCTTGTTTGCTATGTTAACACCTCTATTGATTTACTGATTTACTGCTTTAAAGTTATGTAATTTTAATAAATATGTGAGTTAAAGCATAAACATATGAGTTAAAGCAGGTGAAAAGCATGAGTTAAGCAAGTAAAAAGCAGTTATAAAACAAAGCATTTACTAAACCCTTAGGTGTAGGTAACACCTCTATTGATTACTGATTTACTGCTTTAAGGTTTGTAATGTTAATGTTTTTAATAAATTTCGCTACAATTTGTAGTAAAATAAGAATGTTTATATATCAGGGACACTCTTGGTTTTTTTCTCTGTACATACAATTTTTTAAAAGTTCTATAAATTTAAAATAATAAGTAAAATATAAAAGATGTCTGTAATGATGTTACAGTTTTAATTTCGCGAAAATGTTTTAATAAAATGTTTAAGTATGAAATAAAAATGAATGCTCGTAGATATATATATATATATTTTTCATTCGCGCGGGAATAGTTGCGCCTGCTGGGCGCACGCGGCGCGGCGCGGTACGCGGGGATATGGCGCCTGCGGGCGCACGCGGCCGGCGGGAACGCGGGAATATCGCGCCTGCGGGCGCAAGCGGCGGCGGGGACGCGGTCGGCACGCACTGCAGGAGTGCGGGTTGGCTGTCTTGCGAGGAGCGGCGCCACGCCTGCGCCCTGGGGGTAGCTATAATCTAGGGTAGACAATTAATATTAACTTGTTCTGTGATGTAGGGGTTAAGAGATGAGCCATCAAAGATGATTTCATCAAAGATGAATCATCAGATGACGTCATCAAAGTTGACGTCATCAAAGATGAGTCATCCAAAGATGAACCTTCAAAGTTGAGGCATCAATGCTGAGGCAGAATGTGATGGCATCAAGTGGAGGCATCAAAATATTCAGTGTGTGAGTGTTAAAGTGTAAGTGTATCTTGTGTGTGGCCGTTGTGAGTGTAAGTGTCATATGGTTAGTGTAAGTGTCTATGGCTAGTGTAAGTGCTTTATAAGTGTTCATTAGTGTGTTATAAGTGTCAAATGAATTGTGTGTATAAGTGTTATAGTGTATGTGTGTAGTGTGTGTGTGCAAGTAATATATATATATTATATATATATAATATATATATATATAATATATTAATATATTATATATATATATATTATATATATATATATATATATACTATATTTATATTTATATATAGTATAGTATAATATAGATATAGGCTATAATGATAGAAAAGACTAACTCATAGTAGGGAGCATCCTAGCAACTTGTAATATACACCATCGATTCCTCATACCTTATAACCTAGGGGTAGGACACCCATATTAGGGCTATTCTAGGCTCAGGGGAGCTAGAAAAGGCTTTGAAAAAGTGGCACTCAGTTGGCACTCATTTGGGCACTCATTGGCACTCACCTGGCACTCACCTGGCAACTCATCTAATACTTATAGAACACTGATAGGACATCATTAGATACTCCTTACGGTGATTGTGGAACCATCAAAGTTGAACCATCAATTAAATTCGGAGTCATCAAAAAAGCTTACACTGGCTCGAAAAAAGGTAACAATGTCAAAATTGCTACCCTGGAATACAAAAGGGTTGTCGAAAAATTTGGGGTTCTCAAAATTGTCCCTGGAAGCCCAGAAGGTGGTCGAAAAATAGGGTTGCAAAAATTCAGAGGATGGCCAAGAATTAGGGTGGGCCAAAATTACCCATGGAAGACCAAAGGGTTGGCAGTGTGTTTGTACGTGTGTATAAGTGTAAAGGCTAGGTGTAGGCTATGTGGAGGCTGGGTGTAGGCTATGTGGAGGGCTAGGTGATAGCTAGGGTGAAGGCTAGGTGTAGGCTGAGTGTGTGTGTGTGTTGTGTGTGTGTGTGTGTGGTGTGATGGTGTGTGTGTTGTGCGCGCGTGATGTTAGATTTGACCGAATATCAAAAAAAATGGCTAAGCCCTAAAGGGTGGCCAAAAATTAGCGCACAGGTGCGGCCAAAATTGACCCAATGGAAGACAAAAAGGCGTTGGCGAAAAAATAGGGCGGGACACGTACAACGGTTGCTTACGCAACCGTTTGGCGCAACCCTTCTTCGAAGGGTTGCAAAAATTAGGGTTGGCGAAAAAATTAGGGTTGCCAAAAAATTAGGGTTGCCAAAAAAAATTCAGGTTGCCAAAAAAGGTCATGGCCAAAAAATTTGGGTTCTCAAAAAGGTCAAGGCCCAAAAAGGTCAAGCTCAAAAAAGGACGCGGTCAAAAAAAGGTCAGGATCGGTCAAGGTCAGCGGGGGTCCAATAAAGCCGCCCTACTACTAAAGTTATTACACGGTGCTTGAATTTGCATAAGTAGAAGGAAGTTAGGAATATATAAAGGAAAAAGGAATGTTTACTTTACCTTCAGAGCATATGAGAAGATCTCATAATGGTCAAGAATGTCAATCAGAGAACATGACAGTTAATTATTGGGACTACGTAGAGATTGACGGGTCGCAAGCAAGTAGTAAGTAG
>JABUQX010091071.1:15000-18888 GCA_015478945.1 Trachelipus rathkii
GGATGAGTACTGTTGTGTGTAGTGCTAATGACGACAAAAAGAAGTATCAAATTTACTATAAATTTAAAAATGGCGGCCGTTAAAAGTATTTTAGGCCACATTCCATGAAAGCGGATGACATGTGGTTTATGCATGATGGGGTTCCTGCACACTTTAGTGCTGCAATTCTTGAACACCTGAATGAGACCTTTCCCAATCAATTGGATAGGTCGAGGTGGCCCAGTTCCGTGGCCAGCAAGGTTATCAGACCTAAATCCTTTGGATTATTACCTTTGGGGACAATTAAAGACCTTAGTATACTCTTCTCCAACCGACACCTTTGAAGACCTACGATTAAGGATTATGTACGGAATTGAAACGATCAAACAGACACCTGGAATATTTGAACGGGTCCGACAATCGATGAGAAGACGCCTGGACGAGTGCATTGGGAACAATCATCTTTAGTCTTTTTATATCATTTGTGGGTGCTTTAGAAACAGGTGTCCTATGTCTTTGCCAGTTATTACATTTGATCGGGGCATGGGCTCCTAGATCTATGAACGTTAGAAGGCGGGTGGCCCGGATGTGCTCTCTCCGCAGAGTTTTTTGAGGGAGTGTGCTTCTGAGCTGGCTCCTCCCCTCGTTCAACTATAATCTCTATGTCTCAATACTAACACTTTTCCCTCAGTGGTTGGGAAGCACCACATGTCCAACCATAATCCGAAAAAGGAAGCCGCTGCTGATCCCTCAAACTATCGCCCTATAGCTCTCACCTGTATTCTATCTAAGATCTTTGAAACCCTTTTTCCGATCGCCAGTACGCGCTTCGGCGTTCGAGTCTAATGGCTGGATATACTTTCCTATTTAACCGATTTTATGGTTTTCGGCACTTAGGAACTACGGGGACACTTGCGTGGTGGCGCTTAAATCCAAAGCATTTGACCGGTTATGGCACGTGTCACCTCAGCTCTCCAAGCTCCCCTCTTTGGGTTTCCTCCTTCTCTTTGCTTATTATGTCTAGCTTTCTTTCAAGTCACTCAATTCGGCTTGGTTGATGGACGACTTCTTCTTCTTTTACGATGTCAATATGGTGTTCTCAGGGTGTCTTGTCTTATATCTCTACTTTATTCTTTTAACTTTTTCATAAATCATCCTCACCTGCACATCTAACTCTATCCACCATAGCCGATGACTCGAACATATAACACTTCATTCTCACTAAATTTCAATCTGGCTCCCTCTTTACTTTCTATAATTCCAATCGTCGTCTTAAATCTGTTCCGATTCTATTTTCTCGCTGATTCTGGAATAGAATTTCCGATGGGGTCGTCTCTGATCCTTGTGAAATTCAATTCTTTTAAAACTCAACTTCTACAAATATCTCCCTCTCTAAAACACCTTCAAACTTTCCTATCTCTTTCGACGGTTCTCTCGTCCTCCTGTTGACAATATAAACACTCTCATAAACAAAAAATGTCTTGAAAACCTCAAATCATCACAACGGTTGCTAGGCGGCCTCAAAGAAACTGGAGTTCTGTTTAAACTGGAGACTTTTTTTTTTCTCTTCTCAGTTACTCCAGCTTACAAAGGGTCTCATCGCCCTTGTATGGAGGTACTGTTCGCATTCCGGGAGGTCATGGTTATTACCCGCTTTTGACAGGGGTCGAAGTCAAAGCCAAAAGGCTTATACTGTTTCTGTACTGTCACCAATACTTGAACCCTCATCTTGCGCGCGATGTTGGTACTTTTATCTCTTTTCTATAGTGTATCGCAGCGGCAGGTGTTCGAGGAACTTACACTCGCGTACCACACCTTTACGACGCCCTTTTAGCACAAGGGGTGCTGTCCTGAGGCACGAAGTTGTGTTGATGTAGGTAACTCCGGGCTAGTTCGCTGCGGTGCTTTCTTTCTTTCCCTGCCACAGTCTGTTCTGTGGAATCTCTTCCATCTTCTGTTTTCCCTGCTGAAATTTAATCTCCCTCACTTTAAAGCCTGCGTCTGTGCTCATCTGCGGTAATTTTAACGCGTAGCGGATGAAATTTAAGCGTGCAACACCCCCTCCTGAATAAGGCTCTGCACTGTAGTGGTCGGTCTTACTGGAGATATGCATGTTGTACAAAATTAAACCTATCATACAATAATAATATGTTTATTTACACCTCCTATTCCGAATGAGTTATTCGTTCCTCAAATATTTTAATGTTCACCATTTTTTAAATTTAGAGTTTGTAACTTACTTGGTTTCGGTAGATACAATATATTTAGTCAAAAACACATACAGACACGGCAAGAACTGTGAAAACTACAGCACAATTTCGTTCATACCTTTTAATGAGGAACTTTACCTTTATTATGCATTTTGAATCACCCCTATATAATAAATATATATTATATATAATATATATAATATATATATAGAATGTTTATATGACAGATTATATATATATATATATATATATATATATATATATATATATATATATATGGGAGTAGGCAGGATTTCATTTAGGTGGAGCAAAGGTTGATGATATATATATATATTATATATATATATATAGATGAATATATATATATAATATAATATATATAATATAATATATATATATAATATATATTTTATATATTATATATATATATATATATACATTATATATATTATATATATATATATATATATATATTATATATAATAATATATATTATATATATTATCTGTATAAATTTAATCTCTTGTGTCTGTGTGTGTTGTATGTGTTTGTATGTGTATGCGTATGTTGTGTGTGTGCTGTGTTGTGTGTGTGTGTGTGTGTGCACGCAGGATTTGACTTAGGAGCTGAGCAAAGGTTGAGTGATTTTTGTCCATTTTGACACTGATCAATAGAGGGCGTGGGTTAGTTTAACTCCACATTTTTCCTTTTCAAAGGCTAATAAAAAATATAATAATATAAAAAAAGTTATTTCGGTTATAAAATAAATAAAATAACAAATCTACAACAGTTTTAATTTAAAAAATTTATGTGTCACGAGGTGAGTAAAAAAAAATATCTATTTAAGAGACGTAAAGTAATATTTATGGGGGTTGGCGATAACTGAGTCCTGAGTGGTAACTATTATTAAATCTAAACTTAGACGCCTTGGATTTTCAGCGAATTCGGCAATTACATTTGGTTTTCCAATTCGTTCATTTTTTTTACTTACTAATATTCTATGAAATACTCATCCTACACAGTCCATTAAGCCTGTCTTCGTTTTTTGTGTTTCTTAGCCAAGTATTTACCTACTCTTCAAAGAGTGTTAAAAGACCTTTCAATGGTATTGTTAACCGGTAGCACCAGTCAATAACATATCAGGTTCTTTAATGAGGAAAAAGGGATTGCTTTCTTTAATGACCAGTAGATCCAAGTCTACAACTTTTTGCTTTTCCTTTTTTTTTTTTTAGCCACTCCCATGCTTCAAAGACATTGAAATTGAATTTCTTGAAGAAATACATTTAGTATTCAACCCATTGCTGTTGCATGAGATAGGCGTACAAGTGAAAAGCGTGTTTTTATGGGAACTGTTGCTTCCAACATGTGGCTAGTGATTTGAAAAAAAATTTATCGCTTAAATACGTCTCTACTTAGGCATGTTCATCCTCTCCTTACTTACAGCATTAGCTTCAGGTTTCGAGAATAGATTTCGGGAGTCTCTTAGTTTGCATATCTCGGCCAACACCACAGTTCTGGCTATTTCAATCCTAAACTACAAATATCATGGTTCGCGTAAACCCCGAATATAATAACGAAAAATAGGAAAAAGTATCAGGAAATTCTAATCGTGGCTGTCAGAAATGAGGTTTAAGCAAATACATCTCAAGACAAAGAAGTAATGGTTGGCTGGAGGAGCAGTCCAGATGACTTTTTTTTG
>JABUQX010091072.1:5000-15586 GCA_015478945.1 Trachelipus rathkii
TAATAATAATAATATATAATAATAATATAATAATATATATATATATATATATATATATATATATATATATATATATATATATATATATCGATTTATAAATTCTGGCTTTGGTTGCGATTATTATGCAATTTTTAACATCTATATATATATATATATATATATATATATATATATATATATATCTATATATATATATATATATATATATATATATATATCTATATATAATATATATATCATAATATATAACCAATAATATATATATACTATATATATAATATATATATATATTATTTACAAATGTGTTAAATATAAACCCATAATGATGCTTGAAATTAAATTGAAATTCATGAAATTTTTATTTATTTATATATTAATTTATTTATTTATTTATTTACAGATGAAAATACAAATAAACCAATTTTCGAAAATTGTTCAGGCTACAATAACTTTCCCGTTTTGGAAAACCAAACCGTCCCTCAGGATATTCTCATGGTATGTTATGTAAAATAATATATATATATATATATATATATATATATATATCTATACACGCACATATATATATATATATATATATATATATATTATATCTATATATTTATATATAACAACTATCTTCTTGTATATATATACTCTATACTATATAATATCAACGCTGCGCGCTCACACACACACACATATATACTTTGTCCGCCCCCCGCTCCCTCTCCTACGAGAAACGTTCTGCCTCGAGATATTGTGCCACCACAGCAGGGCTAACCCAGAGATCGTTAGAAAAAGCCGTTTTGAAGTTGCGTCTGATGTCCGTTAAGTCACTGCAGTCTAGCAAGAGATAATCTTGTGTAGTTGTTAGTCAGGGAAAAACATCTTTGAGAGTGGGGGAGGGTCCTTTATTTTTTTTATAATATTTTTTTCAAAAATTTGTATTCTTGAAGGGTGGGAAGGTGTTACCAGAGCTTAGACGGGTCAATATTACGCAGGTTTGACGGTCCACAGTTTGTTCCGTAGGGCATATTTCGGGTGGGCGTGTTTGAGGGATGATGTTATTTACATATGCGAGATCTTTCTTAAAGAGTTAATTGTGTGTGAATGCGTTTGGTAATTGGAGTATTTGAAGGAGGGGAAGGTGTGTTAGAATAATATAATGGTGGTATAATTTTTTTTCCCCTTTTAAGTGCGGGGGTTGTTGTAATGTTTGATGCAGGTTGTGATCTACTGAGAGTGATTTACTATAAAATTTGTAGCCTAACATGGCAAGATGGGGGTTTTAAAGGGAGAATTTGTTTCAGTTAGTAGATGATGGATGGGTACGGAAGGAAAGCAACTTGTTATTATCCTGATAGTTTTATTTTGTACTGTTTCTGAATATTGGATTTGGGTGGCTAATATTAAGTTGCTATATTGGGCTAAGGGGAACAGTACAGGAATATAACCATGCGGGCAGTGTTGTAATGTAGATGGAGGGATGTTAATATTAATTAAATTATTTTTTTTATTGACATATTTCTATTGATTGGTAAATGGAAATTTGGTCACTCTTCATGAGGAGGTGTGTGTGTGTGTGATTTGTGGTGTTTTGGAATTAGATATTTTTATGTAAAGTGTGATAAGGCTATGTTAGGGTGAATTGGTGTCTTATCTTGGGTTGTATATTTATAAAATTCGGGAAGATAACTGCTTTGGGTGAGGTTGGATTCCTGAATAAGTTAAATGTTTGTGTTGTATTTCGTCAGGGTGTGGTGCAGTTCTATGTTTTTTTTTTTATACCGTTGATATTTCATTGAAGTAAGCCGATTGAGTTGTGGGGATGGAAGATGTGGGTTTCTGTGTGATTGTCTTCGAATAAGTGGTACGACCATATTGGAGGATACTGATTAAAGGTTTGAAGGTTGGTGCATTTTAAAAAATACAAGAGTTGGCACTTGGCAGGTGTTGCACAATACTGAGCTTTAACTTCGATTGCATGGCCATAGTCTATTGTACTTGGGGCAGATATATGTTCTGGGACCGGGATTTAATTATATATCTCTGGCTAATGGGAGGAGTTGGGGCTCGTACACTGGATTTATGGACCCCAAGTTCAGAAAGGTGTAGAAAGTGTAACGGAAATCTGAGCCAGACGATGCTTGGGGTGACGATCCCGAAGATTGCATCTCCCGCGGGAGGTGAGAAAGGTGTGGCTGTTTGAATGTTTGAAGATTTTTCGAGTATTGCCTTTGTTGGTCCAACATATGAAATTCATGTTCATTCCAGAGGGCGGGGTTCCCAAGAGTACATTCTCTTAGTCGCAAAAACATACATGTCAGCCGGATATTATTATTATTATTATTATTATTATTATTATTATTATTATTATTATTATTATTATTATTATTATTATTATTATTATTATTATTATTATTATAATTATAATTATAACTAAAATTATAATTATAATTATTATTATTATTATTATTATTATTATTATTATTATTATTATTATTATTATTATTATTAATTTTAAAATTAATGTATTATTATTATTATTATTATTATTATTATTATTATTATTATTATTATTATTATTATTATTATTATTATTATTATTATTATTATTATTATTATTATTATCTTCCTCCTATCCCCAGATTGTGGGTGAGGTGCGTAGCATACACCGGAACAGAATAGTAGTAGAAGAAAATGACTCAAGTCGAAAAGAAAGCCTCCCTTTACCGTCCCCTTTATACCTCCAGTGAGAAATCATCGCAATCAGAAAAATCCACTCTGAGGCTTCACGAGACCGCGACGGATTCTCTCACTGTGGTATCTCGTCAATGTGGGGTTTATCCTTTGGGCCAAGCCCACAACCATTTTCCCTCACAAAACCCCGTCATTCACTCCTGTTATGCACCTTTCTTTTTAGCCTCTGCCAAACTCTCATTCCTCTTCTTCAGGTATTCCTTTACTGACTCAATCCACTTTTTCTTCGCTCTTCCAGCCGGTCGATTTCCAGCACACTCACCACTATATATTCATCCCCTTAACCAACAGACCATCATCCATCCTTTCCATATGATCAAACCATCTCAATGTACTCTCGTTTATTCTCTCATTTACGCCTTGCTTCACACCACAAAACTCCCTAATGCGTTCATTCCTCATTTTATCAATTCTTCTCACACTTAACACACACCCCTAAAATTGTTCATCTTAACATATTGTACCTTAGGGCTTAGATCTATAACTCTTATTCCAGACCATAGTTTCACTATTGTACTTTAACACAGGTAACAACATACCTTCATGAAAAACCCTAGAGCACTCAAGACTTAGTCCTTTCATATACCCGAAGGATTTAATTGCACCAGTCATCTTCCTACCATTCACAACTTTCCTACTACATTCTGCATCATCCGTTCCTTTTTCATCCAACATATATCCTAAATATTTAAACTCCGATACTTGTTTCAGTTGTTCACCATCTACTAACATGACTTCACCGCACTCTCCTCAATATATATATATATATCATATATATATATATATATATATATATATATATATATATATATATATATATATATATATTATATATATATATATATATATATATATATAAATGTGACATTCTTCTGTATATCATATAATTTATATGCAATATTATGTATAATGAAAATAATAATAATAATAATAATAATAATAATAATAATAATAATAATAATAATATATATAATAATAATAACAATATATATTATAAGTAGTGAAGCACCCAGATACATAATATACATATCACAATTACAATAAGATTATTCTTAACATAACTAATTAAATCTTATAACAACAATACTAAGGGAAATTAGTAATGAGAATATAAGAAGGTTAATCAGCTATCAATAATATAACTCTTTATAATATAATATAATAATAATATGAGAGTAATATATATAATAATACAATAGCCAACAATAACAATAATATAATAATAACCAATAATAATAATATGTATATGCTATATATATATATATATATATATATATATATATATATATAATATATATATATATATATATATATATATATAACAAATAACTACTTCTTTATATCTTTATCTATATATACTCTATATATAACTTATGCTATATATAATAACAACCAATATATGTAAATAATAATAATAATAATAATAATAATTATATAAATAATAATAATAATAATAATAATAATAATAATAATAATAATAATAATAATAATAATAGGTGAAGGCCAGAGATGCAGATCATGGTCAAAATGGAGTAGTTCAATATTCCTTATTAACAACTGGTTCAGAGTTTGCAATAGACGCAGTCACAGGTCAACTTTCCATCCAGCAGGTTAGCTCTTGATTTCAACAGTATGTTTTTAAATTATACAATATAAATTTTTTAATATTAAAACGGTTTTGATAATTAATTGATAAATAATAATAGTTTATTAATTCGTATTTTTACTTCTTAACTTCTTTTTCAGCCTCTTGATAGAGATAATGGACAAAAAGAACATTTCCTTACTGTGATTGCAAAAGATCTTGCTGAGGACCCTCTTCAGGGATCTTGTTCTTTCACAGTTGTTGTAGAAGATATAAATGACAATCCTCCAATATTTGACCAGGAGGTAATATCATATTACTTTCAAATTCTAAATATATTAATTATTTTTTGATAAATATGATATTATTTTGTTTTTATTTCTTAAGTATGTTCATTATTTTTTGGAAACATGCTAGTATTTTCTTTATATTTCTAAGTATGTTCATTATTTTTGGGAAACATGCTAATATTATTTTTTTATTTTTGTTTGTTCATTATTATTTTTGTTAGAGATGCTAGTATTTTTTTTATTTATAAGTATATTCATTATTTCTGGGAAACTTAATATATTTTTTCGAAGTGTTTTATTTTTGTTAAACTTACAAGCATTATATTGTTTATATTTCTAAGTATATTAGTTTTGTGAAACTAGATAGTATTATTTTTCTTTTTTAAGGATATTTTCATTTTTTTGACAAACTGATTAATATTACATTTTAATTATACTTTATATATATATATATATATATATATATATATATATATATATATATATATATATATAGTTGTTATATATATATGTTATATATATATATATATATATAGTTATATAAGTAGTATATGAGGTTAGCAGTATATATATATATATATATATATATATATAGCAGTATATAAGATATATATATGTTTATATATATATATATATATATTATATTATATTCATCATCATCTTCCTTTTCTTCCCCAAGACTGGGGTAAGTGCGTGACATGCATCGGAAAAGGGAAGTAGTAAAAGAATATGACACAATTGAAAAAAAGAAAGCCCAGACTTAACGCCCCTCTATAACTATTAGTGAGAACTCTTTGCAGAGTTAGAAATCCACCCTAGAGCTTCACGGGACCGCGACGGACCCTCACTATGACATATCGTCAAGTGGGGCTCATCCCCTGGCCCAGGTGGCCACAACCATACCTCACAAAACCCCGCCATTCGCTCTTATTATGCACCTTTATTCTGCCCTCTGCTCGCCTCTGCCATTTCTCTCCTCCAGACATTCCTTAACTGACTCAATCCACTTTTTTCTTCGGTCTCCCAGCCGGTCGATTCCCAACACAACTCACCACTATACATCCGCTTAACCAACCGACTGCCATTCATCCTTTTCCACATGACCAAAACCATCTCAAAGTACTTTTCTTATTTATTCTCTCATTTACCCCTTTCTTCACAATACACAACTCTCTCTTAATACTGTTCATTCCTCACTTATCAATTCTTTCACACCTAACATGCCCTAAGATTGTCCATTTGAACACATTGAACTTTTAGATCTATACTCCTCTTATTCCAGACCATAGTCTCACTACTATACATTAACACAGGTACCAACATACCCCTCATAAGACCCTAGCGCACCTTTCAAGACTTAGTCCCTTTACATCCACACCCTGCCAGAAATCTTCGCACCAGCCACCTTCCCGCCATTCACAACTCTTCCTACTACACTCTGCATCATCCGTTCCCTTTTCATCCAACATATATCCTAAATATTTAAACTCAGACACTTTGTTCCAGCTGCTCACCATATAACATAATATCTCACACTGAGGGACTGTCCTCACTCAAATCATAACCTTACTTTTATCTTACGTTTACTTTTCAAACCCCTTCCTTTTACACACCATTCTGCCAAATCTCTTACCAATCCTCTCAAACTCTCCTTCGATTCACCACACAAAACCTAAACATCCGCATATAATAGGTAGGGCACCTCCACTCACCTCCATTCCCCTCTATCATTCTAACTATAGAGTAGTAGTTATAGCAGTAAAGAAGATAGCAGCATATATGTTAAGTTATGTATAGCAGTAGTATATATATATATATAAGGTATATATATATATATACAAGAGGTATATATATAAGGTTATAAGCAGCATATATGTTAAGGTTATATATGTATAAGGCTATAAGGGTTGTTACAGCAGCAGCAAAGAGCAGCAAAGCAGCAGCAAGGGCTGGTGCTATAAGGCTAAGGCATATATACAGTAGCAGCAGCTATGCTAAGGTTATATATATATGCTAAGGCTATGTTTTATATATTATCATTAATATTCATATATAAATATAATTGTTAAATTTGTTTCTTTTCTTGCAGAGTTATTCTCGATCTATTCCGTCCGATACCCAAGAAGATGCTCCGATACTTCGCTTAACTGCTACTGACAATGATGCTGGTAAGAATGCCGAAGTGAGGTATTCCCTTGATGGAAGTGCGGATGATCTTGAGTATTTCTCAATTGATCAGAATTCTGGGGTTATTTCACTTAAAAAACCTTTGACTCAAAGTATGGTAAGAAAAATATATTTATTTTAATAGATTCCCATATTATTATTATTATTATTATTATTATTATTATTATTATTATTATTATTATTATTATTATTATTATTATTATTATTATTATTATTATTATTATTATTATTATTATTATTGTAGGTAGACGAAAGAGAATTTCATTTAACCGCCCGAGCAAGTGACGTAGGGGAGATTGGACAATTACCATTAAGTTCATCGACTCGGGTAGTCCTTTCAGTTGGCTCTCCTGGGACAATGCCTCCCTCTGTTGATAAACAAATGCCAGAGAGTGCCACTGTCAGCGAAGATGCTACGCTCAACACCAATATTGTTTCCATTTGCGCTAGGTACGCTATCAATCTCTCAGCAAACATGCTATAATAGTTTTTCGTTAGCTCTATCAACATAAAGTTTTGGTAGCCATTTGTATCTTGATACTTGATTTTTCCAGCAAGTTTCATTCTTTCGTACATTTCGTTCATGCATAACAACATAATGAGCTGGTTGCACTGATATATATATATATATATATATATAAGGAAATTTAAGACAGAAAAGGCTACCAAAACTTTGTTGAAAGAGATCGAGGAAAACCATTATAGCATATATATATATATATATATATATATATATATATATATATATATATATATATATATATATATATATATATATATATATATATATATATATATATATATATATATATACTCTAATGTATTTGTGTATTAATTATGTTCATTAAATATGAGAAGAAAAGCTGATAGGAGAATTCCCGTTGTTATCTTTATAGGTCGAATTCCGCAAGCAATGATGTGTATATGGATATGATAAATGGCAACGTTCCCGAAACGAACAGCGAAGGCACATTCGATATCAGGTGAGCCAATCTCTTCAATAGACATACACAACAACACATAATAATCAGTCTTATGATGCCTTAACTTAAGTTCCATTATAGTGTTTTCGTGTGTGTGTATAAGACTGTAATAATTCTTTAGAAACGTTATTCACGATTTTCGTGTTTAAGTTCGACCGATTGCAAAATAAAGACGTTCTTCGTTTCATATTTAATTAAATTGCATTATTAATAATGCGTCACACTTTCAATTCAAAAATAATGCATGCAATTTTGTAGATTGTACTATCGGTTTTTTTTAAAAATAATACTAGTAATTACTCCAAGCTCTAATTGGTGTGTGTGTGTGTGTGTGTGTGTGTGTGTGTGTGTGTGTGTATATAAATATATATATATAGTTATTTATATATGTTATATATACAAATAAGGATATATATATATATATATATATATATATATATATATATATATATATATATATATATATATATATATATATATATATATATATATATATAAACTTGTTAGCAGGTTTTTTTTTTTTTTTTTTTATAAAAAAAAAAAACCACCTCCCCACGGGCAAAGCCCTAATTTAGGGGGGGGGGTACTCTTTTTTACGTCCGAATTCGGTTTAGCTACCCATTAGAGTTTAAGCTCACATTCTCCCACCCGGCCAGTTGCGAACCTGGGACCCTCGCTTGGTTTGGCGAGTGCTCTAACACTGAGCTACCGGGCGCTTTTTTTATAAATAAATATAAATATCAAAAGAAAAAATATATATATACATATACACACAACTACAAATACATACATATGTCATACAAATACAAATAAACTTAACACTAATATCATTAACAATATTACCATTACTAGCACTATTATTAACGATAACATTAATACTAACACCAATTATTAACACACTATTTTCTTTAACACTTGTTTATCATTAATAATTTTATATTATTATTATTATTATTATTATTATTATTATTATTATTATTATTATTATTATTATTATTATTATTATTATTATTATTATTATTATTATTATTATTATCATTATCATTATTATTATTATTAGCACAAATTAACACTACCACTTTATCATTAACACTAGTTTTATCACTAATTACATTATTATTAGTAGTAGTAGATTGTTGAGTGAATTCCAATCCCTTGCAACCATCATATATTGAGCAGCCCTCTTGTTGAGCCATGAAAATGAAGAAGATTCGGAGAGGCGTCATAACCCCGCAGTTTACAACCAAAATCAGATTTTATTTGATCAATTTAAAACAGTCGATGAAGTAATCAAATATAAATTTCCAAATTTTCAAAAGTTCATTATTTCAAATTTTTAAAGCTTCACCGAAGAAATCAGTTATATAATTCTAAAAGTTGAAATATAATTTTTATTTAATCAAAATTTGTTTTGAAAGCAAATTTAGCTTTTTTAAAAACATCAAAAATTTCAATAATCTTCTTTCAAAGTCTTCTCCGATGTTATTCTATCCACAACCCACTGGCTTGTCAAGACCTTCTCATGACAAGTGGCAAGATCTTGCAGCCCCTTCTGATTTCTTTCTTCACTTGTTCCTTTCTTTACTGATTTTCTTCTCTTTCTTCTGTTTGCTGTTCCAACCTACCTCTCCAGAGTCTGAATCATATATATGATAGGTAATTTGATAGTTGGGATAATAGAGGTAGAATATTCGCCAACCGGAACGGTCTTCTTGCCTATTATCCCAACTTTAAAATTACCTGTTAACAAGTGTAGATAATAAAAAAATGTTAAAATTAAAAATTTGCTCTAAATATTTTTACTATTGATTAAATTTGTATAAAATTTTAGTGTAAATATAATTGGTTAAGATACAAAACCTCACTAAATGTTTTTAAGTATATATACCTTCTTTATACAGTATCCAAAAGTGAGAAAATCTCTTCATAGTTTTTTTTTTTTTTTTTTGGGCAACATTTCTTGAAGGATTTATGTAAAAAATCATTGTCAAAAGGAAAAATTTTCGTGAATTTTTTTTAAGTTGTTCCGAGACTTAATGTGAAATTATCAGAGTAAATAAAATTTAACGAGTTTCATAACTTTCATTTACGAATTTTTCTACGTATCCAGTCATTTTACTCGTGGGCATACTATGCCCAATTTGAAACAGCCAACACAATGCCATTCTCAGAGATCAAATTGTTGAGTATATAGAAAAATATTCTAAATAAAAGACATATAACTTGTCTAATTTAATCTACTCTGTAAATTTCATAAAAATTGGACGAACAGTTAAAAAAAAAAGGAGCATAATTTTCAATTTTGATAATTTTCACCCCTCTTCCAGATAATGTGAAAATAAAATCTATTCAAAAATATTTTTAATTTTAAGATATGGTATAAAAGAGAGAAAGTATTAATAACCTGAAACTTTTATCTAGTATTCATCTAAATACTAAAGTTTTTTTTTTCTCCAGATAGAGCAATTTATATTGGGACCATATGTTAGGTTAGGTCACAACGGTTAGGTCACAAAAAAATGCTCTGAGTCAAAGTTTTGAAACTCAACTCCAAAAAATTCCTTATCTGGGTGAATTTTGAAAATAATTAAAACACATTTTCAATTTTGACAAATTATATATATATATATATATATATATATATATATATATATATATATATATATATATATATATATGCAGTATATATATATATATATATATAGATATATGTTAGTTGAAGCGGCGCACGAAAACGCGAAAGCGTTTCATCATAAATGCGAAAACGATCACCTTGTTCCTGATTGAACGAAGTACACG
>JABUQX010091073.1:0-22500 GCA_015478945.1 Trachelipus rathkii
GAGAGACAATTGTCTCAAAAAGACCATCCTCATAATATTTATAACAACATAGCATGGCCACATTCCTTCAATGGAATTGTCGTGGCTACTACCATAATTTTGAAGAACTTGTTCAACTAATGAACAAATGTACACTAAAGTGCATATGTTTGCAGGAATTTTGACCATGTCTGCGATTCTTCAACCGTCCTAAATATAAATCGAGCTAACCTTTATAGAAAGGATGGCGTGATATGGAAGGTGCAGGAATACTCATTTATAATTATAATTTATAAATACCCATTCCAGCTGGTCGTTTGACCGAGGGGAGTGGGCTCATTTTACAGGTCGCAGCTATCAACTTCTCCAGTTCATAAACGGTTTCCTACTATTAGATGATGTCTTCTAACTTCTTCAACAAGTTAATACATCAAAGAAGCGGAGGCTTGCATTCGCGATCTTCAGCAGGTAAGCGTTCGGCAACTCCTAGGTGGCCGCAAGAGTGTGCACAGGCTAACCGGTAGAATAAAAAACTCTACATGCAATACAAAGACCCACACCAACTCAAATTTGATTATTTTTTAAAACAGCGGGGGCGAGATCTCGTCGAATTAACCGCCAAACGACGTAATAATATTTCGAACTTATACTTCGAATGTCAACTCCACAACTCCCTTTGTTCAGTTGGAAAGTTGCACAGAAAATATCTGGCCGAGCACAACTCTTCACCCTCAGTCCTCCGTTAATGGGCCTATATAAACCGTATGATTTCCATCCAGCAGTTTGTTGCGATGCGATTAGTTAATATTAATAGTTTTATATCCACCGAGCTCTTCCCCGCTTCCGATAGCCTCCAAAGCTGAAAGTTTACACTGCACGCAGCTTTTCAACGGAAAGGGAAGATCATTATCTATAACGCTTTTTACACTTGCAGAAGTAAAACTACCTGGCGGAATAGTAATGACGGTGCCTTGGTCAGACATGATTCTCGTACATTATGCTCTTCATTTCACCCTTCCTGCATCAGGCGTTTTGCTGGATTGTATAAGAATTTGGATCGAATCCTCTTTTCCATCTGTTTGAACTACAGCTTTGTAATACAACTCTAAACCTGGAAAGGATCCGAAGTTGGCGGACAACAAAGACCAATTTTACTGACCCTATCAAACTTGTAAATTAATGGAGAAAATGGTTTTAGGCTCTTCTCCTGTTCTGGGAAATTGCAAGGTCTTTTTCAACTTCAGTTTTGGCTCGCAAAAATCTTCGAAAGCGGATCGCTTGTTAAAAAGGGATCATGGCATCCGAAGAAAGCCTCTCAAACTGGTGGGATGGTTCTTGGTGTGTCTTTTTTGACCTTGAAAAAAGCTTATGAACACAACGTGGATAACTGAGGGTTCATCCTTAAACACGTCGCTATGAAGTTTCGAGGATAGCTCCCTAATTTTTTAAATACTTCTGCCGCAGATCAATCGATTCACAACACTTCTATTGTATCGTGGGATTTACTTTGGTTCATGGAGTAAGCAATGCATTGTTCAAGGTTGTATTATTACTTAATTGCTCCCGGATTCCAGTGATATGTTACTCTATCTCAGCAACAGTCAATTTTTCTTTTTATGTGATGACCTGGACATACATTGCCGGTGCAATGCTGCCATTCTTGAACGGCAACTTCAACTAGCTATTGAGAATATTTTACAATGGGGTAACTCCCATGGCTTTCATTTCTCACCCACCAAAACCTCAGCAGTCTATTTAGGAGAAAAGGGAGTTGAAGAACATGCACTTCCTCCGTCGAACCTAACCTTATTATGCTTCTACCAATCCCTGTATCGATCGAAGCTGGACTATGGTTGTATGTTTAGGCTCCCATTCTACTACAACCTGAATAGATCCCATCCAAAAGGTGGCTATCCCTTATCTCCACTGGCGACTTCGATCGCCTCCCCCCCGGGTGAGCCTTGAAGTTGAATCCGATGTGATGCCACTCTCTCTTCAATGGGATACATAATGTGCACAAGTTATCTTCGTTTCAAACCCCAATATCGTCTGCTTTGACACCGATTCTGCGAGAGGTACCTCAGAGTCCTCATTACTGTCCATTTACAAACAGTTATAAACATCCTTAACTCTCAACATCCTTTGCAAAAAGGTGCTGTCGTTCTCTTAGATGAAGGGTAACCTTGGCTTTCCCGCCCCCCCCCTTTCCCCGGGCCTGACCCCTTTTCCCAAATCAGGCCATGCCCTGTTAAAGGCATCATCTCTACTTATCCGCAGTTCACGGTGGATTTACTCCAGTGTTACTGACTCTCTAAAACATGGGACAGTGTGGATGTATCTGCTGTCCTCCCTGACCTCAACCCTCTCCTATACCCTCCCAATAACCTAAACTTAATGGGTCCTAAATCGAATTTAAACGTAAGAAAAATCGGTAGAGGAAATATATTTATATATGAGAGAGATTTTGCAGAGGTTTTTTAGTCCTCTTGCATGGGGACGAAAGATATTAAAAAAAGGTATTTATCTAGATTTGAATCAGTGTTCGTTCGCATATGTGTCTATGGGAACATAGTCCAGGAATTGCCTTTCACAGTAAGCCGACTGGCTTTCTCCTTTCATGCTGCCTGAGGAACGATAATTTTGTATTTGTCATATTTTATTTTAAAGATATGTTGCTTGTGTAAAGTTGTGAATTATTTATAGTAATAATGTCTCTTTTGTGTATATGACAGTACATTGGGACGACAAGTAATTTGTATGGCGTTTATGCAATTCACATAGTTAGTATTAGAAGGAAAAATTTTGTATTCGCTACAATATTCCGTTAATATCAAAATTTAACTGTAAATGTAAATCTTGTTTATCTTTGAAGGAGTCAAAGATTTCAAAGTGCGTAACGTAATATATATATATATATATAATATATTATAATATATATAATATATTATATATATATATATTATAAATATATTTATAATATATATAATATATTATTATATAAATATATTTATATATAAATTTAAATATTATAGATAAATATAATTTTATTATATATAATATATATATATATAATACAAATTTTAAATTTTTTATTATTCTTTCTTTTTATTTATTTCATTATTTATTAAATCTTAAATATTAGTAATTTTATATAAAACTATTATATACTTCACATATTTGTCTTCTTCTATTTTGGCTATTTTACGTATTTAATTTTAGGAATTACGTATTTTAATTTTAGGATTTAAAAACTATTTGCTATATACAGTATCTTTATTATTAGTTTTAGCGAATTTACATATTTTGTCTACATGTGGTATCCATTTTTTTCACTTAATTTCACTAAAAAATCACATGTCTTGCGACAATTGTGGACTCACCTTTCTAATTCAAAAGCGTACTATTTAGTCGTGTTTGTGTAATCAAATTTAAACAATCAAAATGTAAAGGTATAGAGGGTTAAAGTTCTTCATTTCTTTTTCAAATATTTTCACTATCAACCTATCTCATTCTCTTTACCTTCTCACCATTCAAATTTACCCACTAAGATTTTTAGTGATAGATTACTAAACCAAAAGGCAGAGTTTATCTATGGACTACTCAAGATCTTAATTCAAAGAGAAAAAACATCTTTGAAACCAAAATTCAGGTAAGGTAATGTAGATTCAAATTGTATCTTATATATCACTTTTTAAAAACCTTATATCTTTCAAAAATATTTTTTGTAATTATTAATCTGCTTTAGATTAAATTTCGTCATTGTGTAATCTATATTGGTCTTACGAACGGATTTGTTGCAAGTTCTTGATAAATCGTGCTAGCAATATTGCAAATTAATCAAATATCTGGTAAGAGTTTTTCATAATTTATGTATTATTAGGTCTAAAATACTAACTATAAAATTAAGACTATATAGAAAAATTTGAAAAAAAATTAGACATTGTAGAAACCACGTGGGCCTATCCAGACTAGCCTATTGGTGTTTTGTTCCTAAGTTTAGTTTAGTCTTAGTGGTATAATCAAATTTGGTATGAGAGTCTAGTAAGCAATGCATCATTGCCTAACCATTACCCTTTCAGTGATTTCCTAAAAAATTCAATCTCAAACCTTAGGCCTAGGCCTAGGTCATTTCAACTTTCAAATTTGTTTTTTTGTGTGTGTGTCGGTCTTCTAAACCCTTTCAATTCCAATCAAAAAAATTTGTCCTTGGTGGTAGGCCATATTCTTTCCTCTAAAAAATCAATTCAAGTTAGGCTATTATAGGCTAGATCAATTCAAGCTATAAATTTTTTTTGGTCTAATAGACCATTTCAAAATTCAAATCAATAATTTGTCCTGGTGTTAGGCCATATCTCATTTTTCCTCAAAATTCAATTTCAAAGTTAGGCATAGTACCCAGTTGTTTTCACTTCAATTTTTTTTTTTTTTTTTTTTTTGGTTAATGAACTTTCAAAATTCAAAATCAAATAATTTAGCTGGTGGGTAGGCATCTTTCATTACATTTCAATTCTTTCTTCAAGGTTTCATTTGTCCTTTGGTCATTCTAGCCAAAATTTCAGCGAGTCTGACCCAGAGATACAAGCCCTTCTTGATAGAGTACTAAAAAATCTAAGCCTAAGCAAGCCATTTCATCCCTCAAGGCACAAGTAAATATTTATCTTGGTCAAATAGAGAGTAGGCTTATACAGAAAATAATAAAGATAAAGAGGCAGTTTATGTAAAGGTCTTGTAGAGGAAGTAGAGTCTTTGTTAAAAATATTAAACAACAGGATACAAATATAATAAAAATATAATAATGATAAATGAGTTGACTCCTCATTCCTGAGTTTTCATAATAAGCGAGTTGTGTAGTCCAGATCAGTAACCAATGTCGATTAATCAAATTAAAGTGAATTATAAATCTAAAGGGATCAAAATGCCACCCCTCCAAAAAATACTTGCTCTCATTTCAGTGAATCCTGTTCTTAGTAGCTATAGCATTGGTTGTGGTTTCTTTGAGGGCAATAAAACTGATAAGTTTGCTTATAAACCTTTAAATTTCAAAATTAAGAGTTCCTTCAAGATTTACTTAATAAACTCAAATATATCTGTAGAGAAATCATCAAAGCATCATTACGATATAAAGACCTATTTAGGTGTTACCACCCCGCCAGTTGAAGAGCTGTTCTTGATGTATATATGGACAGTCTTGTTTCACCCTTCTTTTTGGGTTGATGAGGATTGCAATTAAGTTACGAGTTAGGTTCGTAGATAGCGCCTCTAATTAATTTGAGAATAATCTTCAATTGCTGATTCTGGCTCTAAGAGGTCTAATAACTCAATTTTTTGATTTGTGATCCTAATAGGCATTTGATTTAATAGAGTATTTCCATCAACTAGAATTGATTAATGTATGAGTGGATCTGCTTTTTAAGTAGAAGATGGTTCTTTAAAACGATGATAATGGATACTAATTTTTATATACAATAATTCAAATAAAGTTTCAAAATCATAATCATATTCAAAAATCAAAATCACATTCATGTTCAAAATCAAATCCATTTGAAGGTTAACCATACTTTGGTTAATGCAGTCTTAAACACCTGTACATTCTTATTTTAATTCTTTAAGCCACATACTAAGTAATTCTGAGGTGAGCAAGGATTGAAAACATGTTCAATATTAGAGTCTTAGGTATAGAAAGTATGCAAAATAATAAATCTAAAGATGATTTGAAACAGATTGAAAAATCCAAAGGTGGTATAGAGTTCAAAGAAGAAAATATCATATAGATCTTCCCTGGATTGAAGATAAACTTCCTTTGTTGCCATCAAATTATAACATTGCTCTTGCAGTGCTTAATAGAGTTCATAAAAATCTTGAAGTAAAGATTTAGTAAGCCTATATGATGTCTTTCAGCAACAATTAGCTGATGGTATTGATTGAAGAGTTCAGTGTATCTCCTTCTGGGTATAAAAATTATATTTGGGTTCCCCACAGACCTGCTATCAAAACTGATGAACAGTATCAACAAAAGTCAGGTGTGTTTAAATGTTCTTTAAATACTAATTGGTTAACATCTCTAAATGAGGCAGCCTATATGGACCAGATCTTATGGTCCTCCTTGTGGGTCATTTATCCGGGTTCAGATCAAATCATTTGTCAATGTTTACGGACATTAACAGCTTCCTTCAGATTAAGTAAAAATCTATCGAAGACCGCAATCGCTTTTGCTTTTTTTGGAAAAGTAATGGTCATTGAAAGGTTAATCGATACTCCATCCATTGTTTTTTGCTTTCACATCCTCAACCTTTTCATCTCATTTTCATTAAGCTCATTGCTCAGTCTATGAGGATGATGCAATGTCTCAGATCTATTAAATAATTTTTTTGTTGATATTAATTCTTAGTGGCAATGACTACAACATTTAAAAGAACTTTATTATGAATGCAACAAAAGAAATGGAAGATGGTGGTTTCATCTATGAGTGGGATCTAATAATGAATCAATTAGAACTGTTGGAAGCAAGAGGGTAGAATAGTTCAACATCAGGAAAAAGAAGATAAGGTTCTTGGATATCTTTTAATCCTCTTACAGATAAGTTAAAACTAGCAAAATTTTCAGTAAATGCTGATGCAAATACCAATAGATTGTTGTTATCTGCTGTGTCCAAGGTTTTTGATCCTTTAAATATCTTTTTACCCGTAACTTTAAGAGGTCGGTTATTAATTAGGAAATTATGGCAATTACGTCTCGATTGGGATGAAAAGGTCCCTGCTGATGTTTTAGTTTCCTGGTCTTCACTATGTTCAGATTTAAATAAATTACATAATATTGAAATTGAAAGGTGGCTTTCTCACCTTCTCCCTCAAACTCTTTATTCGTATTTTGTGATGCTTCATCATCTTGTTATGGTTTTGTCGTTTATAGTATAGGTCAAGGTTCTAATTTAATATTCTCAAAGGCCAAGGTGGCCCCTCTCAATTAGCCTTTGCCACTCTTTAGATGTTTGTCTGTGGTTTATATTTTTCAAAATGTATCAAATAACTATTATCAGAAGTTTTCTAACTTTCAAGTTCAAAAACATAAAGTGTTTGTAGATGCCTCAAATTGTCCTTTCATGGCTCATATCTGGAAAATTCTTCAATAAAATGTTATTTGTAAATAATAGGCTCAAAGAAATTCTATCAATATCAAAAATCAAGTTGAGCATAGAGTACAATGTATCCATTTCTTATGCTACATCAATACTGCTGAAAACCCAGGAGATATGATTAAGAGGTGTGCAACTCTACTTTTCTCTTTCAATTGCCATTATGGCTCAAGGGTCCTTCTTGGATTCTTTTAGATCATCTCAATGGCCTATTAGTGAACTTAAATGTTTGTCTGAGGCCAATAAGGAAAGAACTTTACAGATGTAAACATCTGTGGGTTGTTTCTCAGTCTTGTTACCATTTAAAGATTACTCAAGTGTGCTTAGGCTTTATAAAGTAACTTCAATAAATATTCAATATTCATTGCAGGAGTAAGGGCTGGATGAGATTTGTGATGCAGAAAGCCCAACTCTATTGGTTGAAGATAATGCAGCAGCATTGTTTTTTCTAAGGAGGTTATTATTTCTCCAAAATCCTAAAAGGGATGAATCCACCGCTGGTCAATCAACTTAACTTATTCAAGATGATAAGGCCTAATCCATCCAAAGGTAGAATTGCCCAGAACCTTTTAATATAATGTGATGTGATAAATCCAATTCTTCTTGGCAGGATCATCATCTCACTAGATTAAATCATAAGAGCTTTCATTCAAGATGGTCAACTTTGGGTGTTTCAAACGCACTATCAATTTATCCGAGCTCATGGCTTCTGGATTCAAGTCCAGGCAGGCTGTAAAGAATGTTTTGGTCAGACTGTATAGTATGCAAAAATTAACAGTAATAACCCTTTAAATTATCCGAAAATACAATCTTGCCTCATCATAGAGTAATTTTGTGGCTCTTTGAGCATACGGTGTGGACTTACAGGGATCTCGTGTAAGATTAATGATAAGGAAATTTCAAAAAAATTGTATCTATTAATTTTCACTGCTGCTAATATAGAGCTATTGCATGTTGATGTCATTCCAGATGTCCACTGAATCCTTTTTTACTTTCATTCCAACGGTTCACCATAATATGGCATACCGTCCAATTTGACTCAGATAATGCCAGGCAGGAATTTCAAACAAGGTGGAAATACTACTGTTAGAATATTTGTCTTCAAATATGTTTCTCCGAACATATGCGTATCAATAAATCAAACATTACAACAACCAGTCTATTTCAGTTGGGTGGGATCAGTTTTGGGAGAGAAATGATACGAATAGTTAAGGGATGTCTCTATAAAAATATGTGTAAATGACCCTAAACCTTACTGTTCAAACTGTTAACAAGTATTTCAAGTATCACCAATGTTATCAATTCAAGACCTTTAACCTATAGTCATCAGATATTGATTTGGAAATTAATGCTCCAAATTCTTTTTTGAAGCCTTATGGCAATCCAAACCTCATATTTCAATGAAGTTTCCACCCCATATGGAAAAAACTTCCTCCTCACAAAAAGACTTAGCCATATACTCTAACTGCTCAGATGGAAGAGTTTGTGGACGACTTTCAGGGATTTATGGTATGAGTCTTACTATTAAATTTAGCGGCCAGAATAGTAGAAATCTCTATCAGTCAGAGTGGAACAACAGAATAAGGTTGGAGACATAGTTCTGATACACACACCTAATAAGCCGAGCTGGCTTTTGGGCAGATTTCTGGAAGTCATTGTTGGTGATGACGAAAAGATTTAAATGTGTTTATTATTAAAAGGGCATTTGTAATTACGTAATAACTATTCTCTATTTGTCATCTCTACCCATTGGAGTTATCTATAACCCACTCTGTCTATGTGGAGAAACTGATGCTGGAGCAGCATTGATCTCTCCAATTCAGCATTGGTCAAAACAATGGAAAATAACGATCAAGTTGGATCCCTCAAATTCAAATTAAGTTATTTCAAGTTAAATTGATACTGCTATTGTAGATGTAAAACCTTCACTTTCAGGTATAAATTCACCACTCAATTTGACTCTGCAAGGAACAAATTTCTCAGTCAATTCAGTCAAAGAAAGACCTATTAGACGGGCTGCTGTCAAGTGTCAAGAATTCTTCGCAAGGATTTTAATTCTGATTTTGTAAAATTTAATTCTTTTAATTACAATGGTTTTCATTGCACTCTTCGTGGGAGGATATAAAAACTTTATATACTTCCAATATTTCTCTTCTATTTTGCTCTTTTATTATTTTATTTTTTCGTTTAAAGTATTTATTAGATTAAAAACTATTTGCTATATACAGTATATTCTTTATTTTTAGTTTTAGCGGAATTTATTTTTTTTATCTCCAATGTGGTATCCATTTTTCACTAAATTTCACTAAAAATCACAATGTCTTGCACAAGCTTCTTTTCTAATTCAAAAGCGGTACTATTTTAGTCGTGTTGTGAAATTCAAATTTAAAAATCAAAATGTAAAAGGGGTATAGAGGTAAATTTCTTCATTTCTTTTCAAATATTTTTCACTATCAACCTATCTCTATTCTCTTACCTTCTCACCAAGCAAATTTAACCCTAAACAAGATTTTAAGTGATAGATAATAAAACCAAGAAAGAGCAGAGTTATCTATGGAGCTATCAAGATCTTCAAAGAGCAAAAAAATCTTTGAAACATACAAATTCAGTAAGGCTAATGTAGTTTCACAATTGTACTTATAATCACTTTTATAAAACCTTATATTTTACATAAAAACAATTATCTAGTTAGGTTACCGGCTTCCGGCACCACATAAATTCAAGGTTACGGTTTCTCATTTTGTGGCAACGACGAATAAAATCTAGGTTTAAGTCTTTCGTTTTGGGCACGATATAAATCCTAGGCTAGTCCATCCTGTCGGCTTTTAAAGTCTAGGGGGGTTTTTTTTTTTTTTTTTATGAAGTAAATGTGTGGTTAGGTGGACACAGATTTACTATATAATATTATATTATTATATATATTTATATTATATTTATATATATATATTATATAATATATATATATATATATATATATATATATATATATATATATATTATATATAGTATATATATTATATATATATAATATATATTATTATATTATATATATTATATATATAGTATATATATATATCTAAATATATAATATATATATATATATAATTATATATATATATATATATATATATATATTATATAATATAATATATATATATATATATATATATATATATAAAGTCGCGTCTTCGTTCGTACATTTGTCTAACCAAGCTGACAGGCTTGAGTGGCATCGCTACCCACAGCCATGTTACTCAACAAAGCCAGTCGGCTTGGGTAGACACATGTACGAACGAACACTGATTCAAATCCAAATTCTCCCTTCCCCAAAAAAAAAAAAAAAAAAAAAAACGACTATCGGAAAAAATATCGATATTTTGTCAAATTACTCTAATCTCAACAATTACCTTATATTTTATGCATCTTATGTGGCCCTTTAATAGTGTTAGGGCAGTCTTATTGCAAAGTCAATCTTTCCCCTAATTTCTCTTTATCAAACAATTCACTTTGGTTTCTAAAACAAAGCAAATGCAAGGTTTCTCAAACTTACCATAAGTGGTAGACATTTTCCTTCATAAGCGCAGTATCTTTCTGAATGTTTTCTTAAACAGTCTCTCCATAATTTCATAGATTCATTTACAACAGCATCGAACTTAAAGGGAGAAACATTAGGGTTCCATTGTTTGAAGAATTTATAACCCGAATAAAGCCTAAAATAATGGAAAACTTACAGATACAATGTTAAAATGTAAACACTTAAAAATGACGGTTTTTAACTTTAAATAAAAAAAAATCTTCTGAAAAGTAATTACATCTTAAATGTTTTCAGTCATGTCAAATAATTCTATCATTTCTATAATCACAAAAGTATAAAATTATAAATATTCATATAGATTATATCATACATTAAATGAAAGAAATTTTCTATTAAATGATCAGTGTTGTCAACTACAATATCTAGCTACTTTTTACAATATTGTTTAAGCTTCAAGTTTCAACATTCACCTTATTTTAAAATAAAAATTTACTTCTGTTTTCCATCACATATTTAATTAACTTCCGTGGGATAGGCTTTATAAAATGGCAGACTAGATTACCTTTCAACAGGGTCTCTTAAAATGACGATGAAACGAGCCAGGGGTAAAACCTTCCTAATAAGATCAGCAACAGTAACTGGAAAGTTGTCCGAATTTTTTTCATAACTTCTCATAATGACGCTAACATTTTCTTTTTTATGTCTTCTCATAACAATCTCTTCTATCGAGTCCATATATGCATCTTCATATTGTAATAAATTTCTAATATTTCTTATGATCATCTTATTGTCCCAGAGTGTTGAGGTACTTGCGTCAAGGCTTATGAGGTTCTTACACAGAGATTTATTTGAAGTATTAGTTACATTTCCGAAACCACAACGTCTTTGCAGATGACTAGTGAGGGGAATGAATTGCGATAGATAGTTTTTAACTGTATTCTGAATTTGAATTGATGTATTCACTATAAATAGGAAAGCAAATTATTATTATTATTATTATTATTATTATTATTATTATTATTATTATTATTATTATTATTATTATTATTATTATTATTATTATTATTATTATTATTATTAAACAATAATAAAACAAATAAAATATCCAGTGAACTGAAAGCAGCAATAAATATTTAAAAAATATACCATAAAACACTAGATTCCTTTGAGATAGTAGTAACAAGGCCATATTGCAGGCCCAAATATCGGCAAAAATATCGATATTTTTGGATATCGATACTGTATCGATTATTTGGCACGTTGTTTCCTGAGTCAAATTTTGGCACCCCTTCGAAGAAGGGGTGCGCCAGACGGTTGCGCAGCAACCGTCGTACGTGTCCCCCCTTAGTTTTGGCCCCCCTTTGGGGTTTTTGACCCCCCTTATGGTATTTTGGCATCGATATTTCGGTATCGATACGCTATTTGTTGCGATTATTTTGACCTTTCATAAAGGTAAGTGGGGGATTAAGTGGGATTAAATCGAGCTCATATAGGTACCTGTCGCTGTACCTGCGTGAACTGTCCTAGATTTGAGGTCATGTATGGACCTGTCTAACTTGAAGCTCATGTATGTACTGTCTAACTCTGAGTTCATTTTTTTCCATCCACCTCACACTACAACTAACAAGCCTACAGACACACAACTACACCTACACACACAACTACACCTACACACACACACTATGACACTTATACACACACGATACACCCACCCATAGACACTTACACCCACCCATAGAACAATTACACCCACTATGACACTTGCACTCACCATAGACACTTACACTTACACTCACACACACATACACACACACACATACACACACACACGCACACACACACCCCACACACACCCTTGTTATCTTTTGGTCGAATATTTCCTTCGATATTTTAATGCCTCAGCTTTGATGCCTCCTCAGCTTTGATGCCTCAGTTTTGATGCTTCAACTTTGATGCCTCAGCTGACTGGCTCAACTTGAGGCTCAACTTTGATGCTCAACTTTGATGGATCCTTGTTTGATGCGGCTTTCGCTTTTGATGGCCTTTGTGATGCTCCAGAAGTATTGATGGTTTCAGCTTTGGAGACTCAGATTTATTGATGGTTCATTATTTTGATGGTTCCCAATCACCGTAAGGAGTGTCTAGGGGTGTCCTATGAGATCCCTAGGTGTGTTAGACGAGTGCCAAGTGAGTGACACATAGTGCCAAGTGTGAGTGCCACATAGTGCCAAGTGAGTGCCACATAGTGCCAACTTAATGACACTTTTTTCAGCCTTTTCTAAACCTAACCCTATCATAGAATAGAACTAATATTGGTGGTTCCTACCCTATGTTATAAGGTATGAGGATTCGATTGGTGTATATTATAGGTTGCTAGGATGCTTCCTAATATGAGTTATTAACCTTTCTTCTAGCCTTCCAGCACAACAGAATATATATCTAAAGAGTTACAAATTCGGGGCAGTGAACGCAAACGTTTCCGAGTTCGCATCCGCAGGTGATCCCCACCGAGAAACCGCCGTGTGCGCCCGCAGGCGCAATATTACTCGTAACCACCGCGTGTGCCCGCAAGAGCGTAATATACCGGCGCAACGATAAATATTCATATTGTTGGTATCAAATGCTAAACTACTCGTCAAAGAATTTCTTTTCAAATATACTATGATCATACTTTTAATTCATACTTAAACATTTTTTTATTAAAAACATATACTTAACAGACTTAAGGTTATAAACACAAGTAAAATAAAATAGCTCATTGCCTACACAAGGGGATTAGTAAAGGCTTTGTTTTCTACTTTATCTTGCTTTTACTGGCACTTAAAGTCATATATTTATTAACATTATTTTTTTATATTTTTTATTTTTGTTTTAATACTTTTTTATTTATAAATTTTTAACAATTGTAATGTAAGAAGAAAAACCAGAGTGTCTGTTATAATAAACTTTTTTATTTTTACGAAATTTTTTATTAAAAACATATACTTTACAGACCTTAAGCAGTAAACAGTAAATCAATAGCGCTGTTGTTTAGCTACAAAGGGATTAGTAGGGATTTGTAGGGATTAGTATGCCTTTGTTTTGCTGCTTTACTGCTTTACTGCTTTACTCTTTACATTAATATATTTTTAACATTATGTTTTTCTTTTATATTTTTGTTAATATTTTTTATTTATAAAATTGTTATGTAAGAAGAAATACACAGAGTTGTCTGCTATATAAGATTTTATTCTTACTACGAATTGTAAGAAATTTTATTAAAAACTATATTGAATAAACTAAAAGAGTAAAACAGTAAATCAATAGCTCAATTAGCCTAGCAACAATGGGATTAGTAAGGTTTGTTTTACTGCTTACTGCTTTAATTTATTCCTCATTATTCCATTATTCACTTGACGAGTATGGATGTGGAGATATTTACGTTCGAAGTATGGCTACAGTGTTGTAAGCAGGCCCAAAGGATGTGGTAAACCATTCTATATATTAAATATTTTTTAAAGGTAATGGAGTTTTTGAGACATATTCTCCGGTAAAATAATATGGTGCTATACTATTGTTTATCAGGAAAGGTTTAGGAATATAAAGATGTTATTCAATTTCATGAAGGCATATACGATATTAGATCCTTGGATAATATACATGGTCATAAAATTTTTGTATTAGATGATTTAATGCACAAATTATTTGGAAATAGCAGAAGCGTTCACCGTTTTTTCTCACCATCTAAATATCCGGTGGTTTTTCATAACACAGATATTTTTCATCAAGGCAAGCATATGCGAAGTGTTTCTTTAAACAAACAGTATTTACTGTTGTTTGGACAGAGGAGAGACATGAGTCAAATTAATGTTTTGGCAACTCAAATGTTTCCCTTCAAAAGGAAAGAGTTCTTAAAGTATATAAAGAGGTTACTTCGATCCCTCAAGGTTATTTGATGTGTGAACTTCACCAAAAAACGCACAGAGTGTGCTCCGTACCAACTTCTTCCTATGAGATTAGAAAAGCTGTAGTATACATACCTGAATAATGAGTGCCCTAGTTGCAAAGTATTTACCTCTATAAATAAAAATTAAAAATCTGAAACCCTGAAAAACGTAAACTGATTGGGAGGATGAGAAATTCATCCAATTGTATGTGAAGTCTGTTTTAATCTTATAAAAAGGAATGTTCCTTTAAACACCTCAGAAGGTAAAACTACGTCGTTATAGAAACATCATTAAAACTCCCTTAACATAAAAAACTGAAAAAATAAAAAAAAGTTACTACAGAGAGGAGGCGGTGTATTCCTTCCATTACTCTCTCCGTTATGTCCACTGATAACTAAGTGGCTGTCCCCATGATGAAGAAGGTTGCTGTATTACCATATAATTTGTTAGAAAATGAAGTTAATAATAATACATCATCTGTACAAAATTTAATTCCTCAGATTCATCCAATCACAACCTCTATATGACCAGTTATTGCCACACACTGTGCAAAATCCACAATCACAGTTTCATCATTCACGAACCCAATATACGGCAGATATCAACACAATGCATCAACATTATCAATCTGATTTCACACACAACAACAGTTGCACAACAGAATCCTTATATTGTGTTGTGAACGACTCATTATCTTTTCAGCAACTCTAACCTTCATAGCTTATATGATGCGACTAAAGTTGATCAGGTAACCAATTACGAGAAAGAAGTGCACAGGATATTACAATTCGACATTAACATCCATGGAGAAAGCGCATCTTAACTAAGAGCGATAAAACATGATAGATCTTAATTCTTATTTCTACATGCATCACTACGTAATCCGATATCCGATGATGCAAATATACCTAATGAAGTAAACTTGAAGTGAAAATGAACGATAAATTTAAAAATCCTAGAGGAGAGCTTACCTCTTCTGGTTTCTCTTTCAGGAATTAAACTTTATATACGCTTTTAAAAGATAATATCTTAAGAAACAGAAAGTACAAAGATGGAGGGGGGGGGGGGGGGGGGGGGGGGGGGGGGGGGGGGGTGAATAAGTTACTAGGACCAAATATTTTTCAGTTGATAGTGACTCTCTTCACGAAAACCTTTGGGAACCATTGAAGTTAAGCCATATATGAGAGTACACAAGAATTTCAGATACCATCAGCATATCATACTTTAATCATGTGATATCAGGCAGACTTGGATAATATCCCAAAGATACCAAGACCTGATTCAAGTCCCGCAGGTACTTCTTACGCTTCAGATAAAATTAAACGTGTTACCAGAGGAAGAATAAGAAAATCACCTTATATTAGACCTAGTTATGTAACTCGTATTATGTATTATCAATATATTATATATAATATATTTATATATAATATATATAATAAATATATATATATATATATAACTATATATATATATATATTATAATTATATATATATATATATATAATATATATATATAGTATATATATATATATATTATGTATATATTTATATATTATTATATATATATATATAATATTAGTATATATTATATTTAAATATTATATATATATATTATATTATACTATATATATATATAGCTGTTATTTTCAACAACTTGAGATTTTTATATAAATAACTAATGTTATTTAGACTTTTTCTTTAACCCTTTTGACTTTATATCACATTTTGTGATAATATATATATAATATATTATATATAATATATATATATATATATATATATATATTATATATATATATTATATAATATATAATATATATATATAATATATAAGCGCTTACATGTGTGTCAGTAGTCAACATGGAGGCGAAGGAGCTGGTTGATAAGTATTACTGAGGGAACCAAATAGTTTTGGGGATTCACTAGGTTTGCTTTAAGGTTTCCTAATATTGAGAAAAAGAGTTAAAAAAATATTTAAAAGGGTGAAGAGGCATTTACTCTTTGCATAAACCTGTAAGAAAAAACTTTCCTAGCGAAAACCATAAGCTTCCACAGGTGAGATAGTGTAATGGCATGATAGATTTTATCCGAAATGATTAAATGATATAGTTCTTATAATGAAGGAATTCAATACATACTTTTTCTATTGACTTATACTCTAGATACTTATGGTTAAACAATAAAAGATAAAAAATCCAAGACTGTGAGTGCTGCAATGAGAGAAATTATAGAAAGGAATGTAGGTGGCCTACAGAGTTGGTCAGATCAGGGATGGTGAGTTCTTTATGGTCCTGAGTTTTCATAGAATTTAATCAAGAGTATTGATAAGGGGTATTACAGATACATTTCTCTAGTAAATAAGGCAGCTATAGTTGAAAGATTCCACGTACGATTAAAGAGCGTATGCATAGGTATTTACTAAAATGATACTTTTAAATTTTTGAAATACTGGACGATCTAGCTTATTCTTAAAAGATCTTACCATAGAACTATAAAGCCAACTTTAGGAATGTTAAAGCTGGATAAACCTAATACAACAGGGTAAAAAAGTAATGAAAAATAAATATTCAGGAGTAAAGGTGAATGACTATGTACGAGTATCTCGATAGATGAAAGGTTTAGAAAAGGTTACGAAGCGGGATGGTCTACAAGAAGGTTTTTTAAAGTTTGTAATATACGTTGCTTCCCTACTGAATCGGTAAAATTTTATTACCTGGAAGATTTAGATGGGTGAAAAGATAAAGGGGATTTTAAAACAGAAATACAGAAGTACGAATTTATCTAAAAGTATGTATATAAAATATAAAAATATTGGTAAAAGTCGAGGCCGAACTAAACAGTATTTTGTTGAAATGGGTGGCTACCCTGCCTAAGTTTAAACTTATATAAAAGCAAGTTGAAATTAAGAATCTATTATCCAGTTGTCATTATAACCATCGGAGAGTGTAGAATCCGCTTCTATTTAACTCTTCCCGTCTTCAGCTCTTTGGATTTACATCACTGATAATAAACTCTCGGATTTTACAACTGTGTTAATGAATCTATACAGCTTGAAAGAGGAGGTATAACGAAGTAGGATATGGTGAAATGATATTAAAGTACAGACATAAGAAAATTTACCTCACAATCTATTCTAGATGTTGGTGTACAGAAGTGTAGAATGTTTGAAACTATATTACATAGTGAAAGATACTCGTGATCGGCGTAGGTCAAGATTGGTGCAAAAATACTCTTTGAAGATTGGTTCTGCGGAGGGCATATTTTAAATCGGTACATGCTATTTTTAATTATTTAAACGATCTCTTTGATATGAATATTATGTGTAAGGATTGGTATACAAAACTGATATGCGGACCTATGAAGATAAAGTAATAAAATCTTTAGTTAAAAGTAAGTGTAAACCTGCTGACGTGATATGTTTCTTTTCTCAAGACGATACCATGACAGCGTAAACATGTCCGTAAATGGGATGGTGAGCTGGATATACTCATGATATTCCTATCTATGTTGAAGGAGGGTTATACTAATCTGTGGAGAATAACCCAGCTCGCAATGACAAAACGGACGAAGCAAGACGAGACTAATTATACATGTTCCCCCGCCGAGTGCTCAACCATCCAGGTATGGCTTATGTATATTACAACATAATGATTGTACTATTTTGAAAGCTTGTCATAGTGTATAATTTTCCCCAGAGGTAAAGTTTAAAATTCACTAGTATTCATTATCTACCTCTGAATATATCAAATTTTGTGTACGCGTGCTTATAAAAGATGTAGAAGGAAATCCCTTCCCATTTACATACGCGCATTGTTATGCAAAGTTCATATAGAAAGAAACAGATGCAGTAACTAAAGCATAATGGATTATATATAAGAGGTGTAGTAGTTTTATATTTTTTTTTCATTCATTACATACTCTCACAGTGTAAAGATAGTATAAAAAGAAGCTCCGTTAATAATGGATAGTGAAGGTGTTCAGAGGGTCAAATGCAGAGGGGGTATGGTCTGGTGGATTTTTTGCCATAAATTATGGAGAAAGTGCAAGCCTCTAGATCAAGAAGAGTGGGGAATATTTAGATAAAAAAGCTATAAGAAACAGGTTTGATACTATTTCAAGATATTGCGGCAGGAGCTAACCCCCGTGCAACATTAAAAAAACGTATTGCCGATGTTTCAGATGAGATGTTGGAATTGATGTTTAAGCTTTAAAATAACGAAAATGTCAGGCTTAAGGTCGGGGATCAGAAAATATAATAAAGAAAAAGCCTAAGGGGAAAAAACCTCTAAAAAAAAGTGTATCGATGTTATTTGCTAAAAATTTATTACTAACTGTTAACGTTTATCACGTGCTGCGTATGTACTGTAATATAAGTAATGTTTTTCAATCGAAACGTTCATTATACGACCAGACCTCGCTCATACAAGATGCATTTCCTTCATTCTTCAAGTCCTTATTGTTGTAAGAGTGAATTGGCCTCTTCTTCCAGAACCTAACCCAGATAGCGTAAGGATTCCACTTGTAATCAGTGTTAATTACTATGGCATTCAATTACCATACGATGTTCCCAGAGTTCAAGTATTCAGGCACTTCTGATCAATACTTAGATCCATCTTATGTGTTTTTATATGTAAAACGAAATTGACAAAACCTAATGGTACAGATCTCTTCGGGTGATGAACATATAGTATATACAGAATCAACTTCTGTATACATGTTTCACTCAGGTTGAAGTCTATCTAACGGACTTCAATAGCGTGCGTCAGCGGGCTAATTATCCTTATAGAAGCTTTATAGAGCATTTGTTAAATTATTCAGAAGACGCTAAACAATCTCATCTCCAATCATGCGGTTTTTATAGTTTCAAAGATGAGGATGCACATAGAGATAAAGCAGCTAAAGTCATAAAAAATACTTATGAATTTTACGGTCGATTAAGTGATTTCTTCTCTCAAGAAAGACTCCTTCTACCATCTGTAGATACTAGAATACTTTAACCCGATCAAATCCTATATTTGCTCTTAAAATAAAAATTAAACCTACTGCTACAGCTGCATGCCAGAAACTGTTTTCAAACTGTTAGAGGCGTATCTTTTTGTTAAACACGTAAAATTATCAACACTACAGCGTCATTTGGAATTGAAACGCTTTTAATACTACAGCACAGTATCTATTAGAGAGTTGAACCAAGAGATTTAATTTCACTCAGGATTATAGAAGATCATATCCTAACATTGTGACGGAATTTTACCACAGAAAGAATAGAAGGGGATTGTGGAACATGAAGCTCCTGGAATTATAAAAAGTCACCCTAGAAATTCACACCTTTCGGACTTGGGGGGTATCAGTTTACATGTGAATGGATTACTTCACGGAACGTGATTATGAATGTTATCAAGCGGAGATATCTCCTGTACTCGTCCTTTTTTAACAACTAATAGCGCCATACTGTAATCATGTAATGTAGTGGGACATCATGTACAATCTTGACGAATGAGAAGGAAGGAAATTTATATAGAGGATGATCGCACTGGCAGACTTTCAGTCTGGTAACGCCTATCATTTAAACATTTTGAGAAAGGGTAATTAGGAACTAAGTACTCTTTTGGATCAAGGTCCTAACATAACCATCATGTAGTTTGTTATCTTGAACATCCTCAATCATTGAATTGATCAGAGTCGCAACGTGGCGTTTTGAATATAGAAAGATGAATGAAGAGGAATAAATTCGATTTTTAAAATGAACCTCACTTTTTAGGAGTGTTATTAATGAAGTAAACTCTGTAAAGATGGAGAAAGCATACCTGCTTCGTATTCAATACATCGCTCGTAAAAACCTCGACGGTTCATTGGATTTCTGTTATAGGACAAAAAACGATACTGTTCACATATTTGATTCTTTGAACTTAAAATTTATATTGAATAATCTATTATATCATCTTTTTTAAAATATAATAATGTAAGTTTTGTAAAAACTATGTCTTACCCCATTCAACCCTTATATTGCTAATTTATGTGGAGTCTATTGTATTTATTTCATATATTTTTTTAATAATGTATGTTTTAAATAAACCTTGTAAATATATTTGATGCTAAAATTTGTATGTCAATGATTTTACAGTTTCCTATCAATAATATAATGCTTTAAAATGAAAAAAGGCGATTTTACTACCCTTTAAACTCGTATATATATATATATATATATATATATATATAGTATATTGTATATATATATATAATAGATTTAATATATATAGATTGTATAATACTATATATTATATAATTATTAAAACATCTAACTGCATATCTCTTTAATTAAATTTTCGTGCAAAATTGTAATTATATAACAGATATTCTGTGTTTTCTTCTTACATTACAATTTTTATAAATAAAAAGTTTAAAAAAAATATAGAAAGAAAGCATAATGTTTAAATATATATGTAGAAGCAGTAAAGCAGTTAAAGAAAAGTAAAGCAGTAAAGCAGCTAAGCAGTAAAAACATAAGACTACTAATCCTACTAATGTATAGCTTTTTGCCATTTATTAATTTAGCTGTTTTACTGCTTTTAAGGTCTGTAAATTATGTTTTAATAATCTTCGTAATAAGATGTTTTATATAACGGCACTCTGTTTTTTCTTTTTCTTCTTACATAACCATTTTTAAATTTATAATGAAAGGGTTCACACTTACATGCCTACATACAACAAACATAATGGTACTAATATATGACGTAAGTGCAGTAAAGCAGTAAAGCAGTAAAACATAAAGATAAGTGTAAACAAACCTACTAATCCCTCTTTTGCTAGGCAATTGGCTATTGATTTACTGTTTTAAACTGCATACTCCTAATAAGTATATTGTTTTTAATAAAAATGTTTAGTATGAAGTAAAAATGGATGACTCATAGTTTATTTGAAAAGAATTCTTTGAATTGTTTACATTGATATCAACCTATGAATATTTATCGTTCGCGCGGAAATATTACGCCTGCGGGCACACGCGGCGGTTAGCGGTTATATTGCGCCTGCGGCGCACAGGCGGTTACGCGGTTATATTGTTCCTGCGGGCGCACGCGGCGGTTTCTCGGTGGGGGTCACCTGCGGATGCGGACTCGGAAACGTTTGCGTTCACTTCCCCAAATGTGTAACTCTTTAGATATTATTCTGTTGTGCTAGAAGTGCTAGAAAAGGCTAACTCATAGTGGAACTAGGAAGCATCCTAGCAACTTCTAACATACACCAATCGAATCTCATACCTTATAACCTAGGGTAGACACCAATATTAGGGCTATTCTATGATCAGGGGAGGCTTGAAAAAAGTGGCACTCACTTGGCACTATGTGGCACAGTTGTCACTATGTGGCACTCACTTGGGCATATGTGGCAGCTCATTGGCCCTCAGTTGGCACTCGTCTGACACCAACTAGGGATCTCATAGGACACTCTAGCCATCTTTACGGTGATTGGGAACCATCAAAATGTATTGCCCATCAATAATCTGAGTCATCAAAGCTAAACCATCAATAAATCTGAGCCATCAACAATAGGTGGCATCAAAGCTGAGCCCATCATGAACCATCAAAGCTGAGCCGACCAAGTTGAGCCATCAAAGTTGAGGCATCAAAGCTGGGCATCAAAGCTGGAAGGCATAAAGCTGAAAGCATTAAAATACGAAGGAAATAACGATCAAAAGATGACAAGTGGTTGTGTGTGTGTGTGTGCGTGTGGTGTGAGTGTAAGTGTCCTATGGGTTGAGTGTAAGTGTCTTGGGTGGGTGTTAATGTCTAGGGTGGTGGTAAGTGTCTTATGGGTGGGTGTAAGTGTCTATGGTGGGTGTATGTGTGTATAAATGTCATAGTGTGTGTGTGTAGTGGGTGTGTGTGTGTTGTAGGTGTAGTTGTAGGTGTGAGTGTGGATGAAATAAATGA
>JABUQX010091073.1:27500-31228 GCA_015478945.1 Trachelipus rathkii
ATTTAATTGTATATATATACATATATTATATTAAATATATATATTATAATAATATTATAATATATAATATATATAAATAATAATAGATATTATATTAATAATATATAAATATATATAATATATATATTATTAATTTTAATAATATATTGATATATATATATATATATATAAGAATATATATATATATATATATATATAGATATTAATAATATATTATATATTATTATTATATATAATATATATATATTAATATATATATATTAATTAATAATAATATAGATTTATATATATTATTATTATATAGATATTAGTATAGTATAAAAATATTAATTATATTAATTATATTATAATATATATATTATATAAGATATAATATATATTAATAATTTATAAATAAATATTATATTATATATAAGTATATAATATATATAATTATTATATATATATATATAATATAATAATAGTTAAAGATATTAATTATTATATATTAATAAGTTATTAATATATAATATAAAGTTTTTGTAAGATTTGTACAGTAACCACAACTGGACCACAAACAAGAAAGCGGCAATTAACACTTGGTTGATTATATTCAACTCCATGGCGTGGGGTCCTATTATAGATCCGATCTGCCAATATATAATATATATATATTAATCTAATTGTTATCAAGTAAGTATTAGTAAAGAACACGTTGTGAGTAAGGAAAATAAAGTGATATACTTATTATCTCGCTTTATTTGATAGGTATATAATAAATAATATATACGGAAACCACGATAGTAATGTTTAGTATTATACTAAGATTATAAACAAAGCGTATTCAACTATCTTATATTGTGAAACCATCCTCAAGCCAAATAAATATGTATTTCTACTCAAGAATATAGTAGTTAAAACAAATGAGCCCCTTCGAATTTAATATCACTCACAGGTGATGTTGATTATTAGTGCGTTTATCTTTAATATCATGCTCGTAATAACCTAATTTAATAATAACGAGCAAATTGAGACTTTAAATGACTTGACTCTCAATAAATAATAACTCAGCTCTAAATATAATAATTAAGTTGTTAAATATATTAAGGAAATGATCTTTGCCTTTACTTGAATATTATATTTTTATCGTTGCTTTTGTATTTCTCTCTGATAATTTTGATATCATATAATAATTGAATATATATATAATTTAATAATATTAATTATATATATTAAATTTTTATATATAAACCTATTATCATATATTCAACTCTTTAAATTTTTATATCTCATAAATAGTAGCTTTCTTTCATAATGGTTCATTATAATATAAGACTTCAACTATTATTTTCACTGACTTATTCAATATATATCAATACCTTTATCATTCTCTCTTATGCACTTATTAATATCTCATTATAAATATATAATCTATTAATAAGTAATTAGCATGCTCTTCTACTAATTTAATCTTATTTACATCTATTCTTCATAAGCCTTCCGGAAGTCTCAATTCTACTAGTTTTTGTCTTTAATAGTGCAATAAAATTAATCATATATTTATCACTTTCTTAGTGGCTTTTTGGTAGGCTTGTTAATAATTACCTCTATGATATTCTTTTATTCTCGGAACTTTGAATAATTTAGGATAGAGGATAAAAAATTCATGATTTTATTTACAATTAATATAAGTAATAAAAAATTATCGTTTTCCCTCATTCTATATCCCAATCAATAATACTATTTACGTACATATATACTATATATATAATTAGTAAAATACTATATCTTCGTAAATGACACCTCTAAGTAAGATTCAAACCTATTTTCGTGTACTGTCCTTAACTTTATTCATGGTAGTATTCTTATACTTACTTTAACTAGCATTTTGACCTTATGAAGGTATTACTAGTATGTGTATCACTTCTTTGTCTTCGTATAATACCTGTAACACTTCACGTACTGTATTCATTTTTGCTTTAATGTGTTAGAAATTTCATCTAACTATACTAATACTCCAATTAGTGAATGACTTCTTTATAAGGTGTTCGTTTGGCCTTGTTTGAGTATTATACTCATTTTCATACAATATATAAACAGGGTGGTCCCTACTTAATAAATATATATACTATAATCAGATCTATAACATAATATTATATTTAACTTTAGTAGTCTCACTTTCATAACTTGAGGTTAGCGTATAACCCTTCCTATATAATCACATATCGTATTGTACATAATACTGATAATGTATCATCCTATACAATAAATATTTCAGTCGAATATTATTTATACTATATTTCCTACCCATTATTTAGTGAGAATAATACTCGTGTTTTATCAACGTATGTATCCTAACTACTCTCATGATCGTTTACACTCATAGCTTATAACATCTCTTTACTCTCTTACTTCTCTCTCTCTATCTCTCTCTTACTCTCTCTCTCTACTAACTCCTCTCTCTCTACTCATATACTTCTCTCATACTTCTATCAGCTTCGTTCTATTCTAGCTCATAATCTTCGGACTTAATATTCCGCTTATTGCTATCACTTATCTCACGTATATATATATATATCATTATACACTGTAAATCTGTAACTAACGTTCATTATTCCTTATACTTATTATATACATAGCAGGTCCTTATTAGTAATTATAAGGCATATTACTATTATTATTATCTAATAATGTATACTAGTTACCGTAATGATATAATACTATATAGTGAAGGATTAGTTTTATATATAGAAAGAAACTTACTTTTTTTCGAAGATTTCTCGCGAGTACAACAAGGGGTGCGTGTTTAAGTACCTAATTAATGGAACATTTGTAGGTTTTGAGATTTGTTTCGCGCTATCTACGTCGAGAAATGATAGAATAGGACGCTTAATTACAGTTTTCAAGAGTAGAAAAAAGAATTCGTACGGCATATATATAACCGTATCAAATCTAACTTAACCTAGCCTAACAGCCAAATCTAAATTAAGCTAGATTGCTCTAAAAATATAGCTACTAATCTAGTTATAAATTAAACAATAATATAAGGCGAAAAGAACCCTTTTTCAAATATATACAAGAAATTAGAACTAGCTAAATTGGGGGTTTTATCTAACTTATATTGCCCATCGCGCAATCCCATTTAAATTTTTAAAAAAAAATAGTTTAAACAATTACGCTCTAAATAAATATATAAAAGCTTCTCCCTGAATAAATAAAAAGCAAACTGCACTTTGTCTTACGGGGGATATGCAAAGGTGATGAGATGCGAGAGGCCATCTCCCTCGAGCATCTGCCCTTGTAGTACTTATAGAAAAGAGATAGTGAGCTAACTTCATGTTGCAGAGATAGAGGATCAAAGGAGTTTGAAAGTGGGGGACATTTTATTAGCCCTTTAACCTTAGATTCAACTTTATCTAAAAGAAGGGTGGAACCAGAGACCCTTCCAAATGTGAAAGCAGCAATTCATACAAGAGAGAATAAGACCCTTACATTACTGAAGTAATTTAGAAGAACAAATTACTTCGACCTGAACAAAACTCCTAATTTCTTTCGGAACCCCTCAGCAATCATGGTGATACGAGGTATCCAAGACAGTTTGTTGTTTATGTTCAGATGAAGAATGTTTATGCTGTTCACAGTTTAGACATTAGAGCCGTTGAAGTAAATAGGAAAGTTGGAAGGTGTTTATGAGAGGGAAATGCGAAAAAGTTGTTTTTAAAAAGTTGAATTTCACAAGGTTGAAGCAA